>CACRXK020002271.1:2702-16236 GCA_902702795.2 Paramuricea clavata
TTTCTTCGGGTTAGGTGTTTAACTATATAGGAGGGTGATGTTCAGCATATAGTGAGGGGGAATGTGCATGTTTTTAGGAGGGGGTAAGTGGCTTCTAAGGGCCAGTGTTTAGCTATATAGGAGGGTGATGTTCAACATATAGTGAGGGGGAATGTGCATGTTTTTAGGAGGGGGTAAGTGGCTTCTTAGGGCCAGTGTTTAGCTATATAGGAGGGTGATGTTCAGCATATAGTGTGGGGGAATGTGCATGTTTTTAGGAGGGGGTAAGCGGCTTCTTAGGCCCAGTATTTAGCTATGTAGGAGGGCGATGTTCAACATAGAGTGAGGGGGAATGTGCATGTTTTTAGGAGGGGGTAGGTAAGTGGCTTCTTAGGGTTAGGTGTTCAGCTGTATAGGAGGGTGATGTTCAACATATAATTAAGGGGGATATGCATGTATTTAGGAGGGGTAAGTGGCTTCTTAGGGTTAGATATTTAGCTATATATGAGGGTGATGTTCAACATATAGTGAGGGGGAATGTGCATGTTTTTAGGAGGGGGTAAGTTGCTTCTTAGGGTTAGGTGTTCAGCTATATAGGAGGGTGATGTTCAACATATAGTGAGGGGGAATGTGCATGTATTTAGGAGGGGGTAAGTGGCTTCTTAGGGTTAGATATTTAGCTATATATGAGGGTGATGTTCAACATATAGTGAAGGGGAATGTGCATGTTTTTAGGAGGGGGCAGTTCAATTTTAGGATGTGTACACAGCTTTTAGGGAGGGGGGTGCAAGGGATTCTGTTGTTCAGGATTTTAGCAGGGGGGATATTCAGTTTTTAAGGAGATGTCAAACAATCTTGAGGGGGTTACAATTTTTAAGAGCCTATAATGATTATTGAAGGTTTTTTCCAGAGGGAAGGGGGTGAACTGATGACTATTCTGACAAGATAGTTGTTAAAGTCAAACCTGAAAAGAACTGTGCAATATCTTCTTTAGTTGCGGACCAAGGCAGGCCTCGTGCTCGGACAATCAAATCGCAGTCGTCTTTGATCATATTCAAACCCTACAGTAGGAAATTATTCACTTCAAAGTTTTTCATTCCACACATTAAGCCAATGGAACTGAGGTATCAGTTTGCTGTCACCCACCTGCACGAGTCGTCAGGAAAATGAGGCTCGTGAAAATTTTCGTTATTCAATTATTTTAATTTCATTATTTTTCAAGTGCTTTATAAATTTGTTTTCTGTTGAAGTTTTGCAAGAATACGGTCTGTATACTACAGTATAGTGTTCGTAAAATGCACAAAAATCGTAAAAATGTTCTGAATTTTCCTTAAATTTTCAGCCAAAATTTGACGTCTTTAAAATAATGAATAATGGTGAACTGACGACCTTGAAAGGCTGTCTAGCAAATATAGTTGTCATCCGCACAATTTGAACAAATATTGGTCTTCTTTGAAATTATTTGTGCCCAAAAATAAAGTTGATTTTTCTTCTCTGTGCCATTTGCAAAGATTCCTGTTGGGTTAATAATGTCTGCAGCTTTCTTGTTATCAACTACACTGCTACAGATCATTGTATGATGTTGGATGAGGATCAGGGTCTTAGCCAGGATTTGCAACTTGGGTGTCCAAATTTGAAATTTCGTTTATGACACCCAATTTTTGCCATATGGCACCACTTCATGCACCAGTAATTCAGCAATGTGATTATTCCCAAATGCTCGGAGTAATAGGTGACCGCACTTGAGAATCGCCCAAAAAACTAATAATATATATTCAATTAATTCAGACTATGTCACTACTCACTACACTGACTACAGTAGTACAGTTTAAGTAAATCTGCCAATATATTAATTTTATGATTGATATTATGTTGTCACTTTCATGCTATAAATACAGTACCTGTAGCTTTGATAAGCTAGTGTGAGCGAAGAATACAACCAAACAACAACAAAAAGCAACTTATTATCTTATATAGTTATATTCTGCGGTTTTTGGAAGCTAGGAATCTTTCCGCTGCAGCTTGCAAGTGAGCAATGTTAATGTTTCCATGGTATTTTATTCTCATCAGCTTGTCTAACCGATCTATGGTCAGATGGTTTCGCAGTTGTGTTTTTATGCGATTCTGCATGCTCAACACCCTTTCTGCTTCTGCATTTCCAACCATTACACACAAGCAAGTTGCCATAGTTGAAAACTAGGCGAGTCTATTTTCTGGAAGGTCAATAAAATTTGCGTAGGTGTCACTAGCGGCGCATGTTTACAAAATTACATATTACTAGTCGTTTCACTCAGCGAACAAAACGCAATACATAATCTAACATTATATTTTATTGTAAGGTACTCTACAGCTTTTACCTAGCCGTCCAAAAGGCGTCACCATGATAGCTAACCGTCCAAAAGCCGTCTTTCTTAGAAGGCCGTCCAAATTTGAAAATGGCCGTCCAAAAGACGGCTGGACGGTAGGCTGGCTAAGACCCTGATGAGGATTTAAAGTTAAACTCAGTCGAACATCAGACAACATTTATACCCAACATAGTGTTCAAACGACTCTCAGCCAACAATGTCAACACTTAACATTGGACCAACAGGCTGGCGTCGTTTGAACATGCCTTTAGGTGCATTCTATATTCATGTAAAGTACACTACAGTTTAATAATTTATTTTACAAAAATCAGCGTCTAAAAGCCATAAACTACACTCTATAAATTATATACGATGAGCCAAAAATATGCCCAAAACCAATCGGGCTATTTTGCCGCCGAAAACGGCTCGATCGCGCTATTTCAATGAGAAACTACTGAATCTAAACTTACCAAACAATACTATGAATTTTCTCCAAGGATCAAAGTAGAAACACTCACAAAATAAGCAGTTTTTTTCACTTGAAAATAATTCCGCACGTGCCTTCGCGAAATAGACAAGATGAATTTGTGAAGTACCGAGACAAATTCACATCATTCAAAACTACCTTCGTACTCACGAAGAGTGCCGAACTTTTTACGATTGTGTCCCGATAAAAAACACGAGAATCAATTGTGGTGACGCAAACCCGTCTTAATTTTATTTTTCATCCAATTTTTCCTCGTCGATATTCAACATAAATATATTTACGTATATTTACTTTGTTTTAAATTCTTATCTATGTAAAAATGACGGCTTAATACGGCAAAATTAGTATTTTTTGTTACAAACTATGTAAACGTATTCTGGCATATGTGATTTAGTGACGTAGCCCCTTAAATAAAAATGAAACTTTGGGACTCCCAGCATTCCCATGCCTCATTGCGGTCATTTTTTGACACTGATCTGTAAACGCAACCTGGACTATTACTTCAGTATTGACCTCAATGTGTAACTGGAGGTTTTCAATATCAGTGCACTGACCTCTATAAACTGAAGACACATCCGAAAGACCTCTGCATGTACGTGTAACTGGAGTCATATCTTCAGTATTCATGCATTTCAAAATGCAAAACACACAAAGAAACACAAAGACAAATTAAAGCTTCGATATAATAGCATAATGTCCATACTTTTTACACGTGAGCAGCACCGGTTTAAAAAAGTACTGTTTACTGGCAATTCGTGGGAAATTTTCCAATGAAACACGTGGGTGTTAAAACGACGCGATACCATGTAGCCGTGAATTAAATTTTGTCAATTTTGATCAAATGTATCATGTTTTAGTTCGAAGCAAGGCCATCTCTTCCAAGGAGTCATGATTTCATAAAATTTCTACCCTGACTGCTGCAAGTAAACCCTACTAAATTTTGTTGACATATTAATAATTCCCGTAAAATCTTAAACCAAAATATATATTAATCCCGAAAGACTTACTTTTTCGCTGGCGTCTTCGGCATTTTCCGAAGCGGACGATCTCGGGACATTCTCGTCAGTGAGACTTGCAGCATTTTCATTGCTTGATTGTTCCATAGTTAATAGAAAATAAACATGGTTTGGAAGCTTGACAAAAGTCATTGTTCTATGTTTTTGTCCAAGTTTATGGAAATTTGTGCACTCGGATTCTGTATAATGAGGTGATTACCCAATAAAAAGCTTAGTTTCAATCGCTGAACTGTAATATTTGAATATTAATAAACGCAAGACAAAAGATGTGTGCACTCGGAATTACATTTCAACATCAGTTGAAGTTTGAATAGGAAATTCTTTGAAGTTTACCGGCCTTCCTAACCATGTTTATTTCTATTAACTATGATTGTTCTGACGCCATGGTTCACTGTAATATCGCCTTTATTGTTCTCTTTGTGGTTACCATACAATGTGTTATACAATCCCCTCCCGCGAGGACGACCAGTTAGTTCGGATTTTCACCCATACCTAATTTTAGTGTGCAGTGATAACCAATTTGTGCAGTGATAAAAATGAAATGTGCAGTGATAAAATGTAAAATGTGCAGTGATAAAATTTGCTGTGATAAATTGTTAATTATATGAAGAAAATGAGGCAACAAGCAGAAAAAACTGAACTAAAAACTTGTCTTGTCACAAGAAAGTATTAATAATCATTTTGAATGAGAATATCCTGAATGAAATTGAAATAAAAGATGCCAAATTATCGAACGTCAGCACTAATATTATACTTAAGGTTGATCAAATGAACAAAGTCTCCCATCAAAGATCCGATCTCTTTATGAGCTTGGATGTTGGAGTGAATGATACTTAACTTTTTGTAATTGTATTAGTATATAATCTTCAGGATTCTATAGAATGTCCCCGCACATTGACAAAAAGGCCCTTTGAGAGAGGCTAGTACAAAATTTTCTGTGGGTGCATGCCCCAGGAACTCTTTCACAGTTTATCACATCTAAGCCGCCTCTTATTTATCAAGACGAAAATTTTTCGTTCCTGCAAGCATATGATTATCAAACTACGCTGTCATAGAAAGTCGTAACAGCAGGTGCTGTCAAGGCCGCCCAGAGGGAGGGGGCAATTTGCGCTGGACCCCAGTTAAAGGTGGCCCAAAAAAGAATTACATTGAAATATAGGTATAACTACCACCAAACTTCCAGAATGCAGGATTTGGCCATTTCTGGGATCTGAGTTTCAAAATTTTCCCAGGAGAATCCTCCCAGTTTCTCTTAATCATAGTGTTAGAAGACGGAATCAGGAGGGGCCACAACTCAATTTTTGCCCTGGGCCCCCAAATTTCCCTGGGGGACCCTGGGCGCTTTGCAGTGCATGTTGATTTTGGGATCATTTTATATATCAATTGTAGCCTGTCTTTTGGTTACACATTAAAAGGATGTGTTCACAAATTTTGAGGGCGTGGCTTCTGCTCGGCTAAAGTTTGCACAAAAATGTGCAGTGATAAAAAATTCTTAAAATTAGGTATGTTTTCACCTTGTATTGAAATGGCAATTACCTGGCTTGATCCTTTCCTGCTGACCTTAGATACAGCTATGCCGACTAAAAAATTTCAATTTATCTAATTTCAATTTCCCTAAAGCCATGTAGCCGCACTGGTAAACATTGCGTAACAGAGATCAAGTCTCGTAAATGGTAATTACCATTTTGAAAAACAGGTTGAAAGTGAATTTTTAAACCGGTTTTTACGATGTGAAAATGTTATATTCATCAACGATTTCCGCACATAAAGAGGGTCCTGAAGGGGTAAAATGGGAACTGGGATTTGCTTATTTTTGGGTGCGAAAATGGGATTTCATGCACTGGGACTGGGATTCATCAGCAAAAAAACAATAGAAAATGGGAATGGGATTAAGATTTGAGCAGGGCAGCCACTGAGATGATGGGATTTGTGCTCTGGGACAATGGGATTTAGTCAGCCTAGTCCCAGGCTCTCTCTCTATTCGCTGCTTTGATATATTTAAATAAGTCTTAAAAATTTTACCTAGGTCCCAGTCTCGTAGTACATCCACGTTTTTTTCTCGCGCTTGCTTCAGAACAACTGGGACTAGGCTGGGATTTAGTCAAAATTTGGGCTGGGAAATGGGAATACGACCCCCCCCCCCCCTTCAGGACCCTCCATAAATTATTCTTACGCCCATCCATGGCGCTATATTTAAAGACTTTAAAGAGGCATTTTGGCAATCTGGAACAATCTTGAAACAGTTTGTTCTCAGCCTACCCTAGGCAAACCATCGGGCTGTATCAGTATAATATGCGGAAGAGGTTATTGAAGAGTGACGGTTTTACTAACACTAACCCTATTCCAAACACCAACTCTAACCTTAACCCTAATCCTTACCCTAACCCTAACCCTACTCCAAGTTTGTTTCCAAACCAATTTTGAAAAAAAATTTTTGACGAAATGTCATTCTGAGGTCAGCGAAATAACTTCTTCCATAATTATGCATAGCTCAGTGAGGCAAACCATACCCAGAGTATGTTCACGCGGTAAAAATCTCACAGCTTGTCAACAAGATGTGTTCGCATTGCTTGTTCCCAGTTGTTGACGAACAAGTTGTTATCAATTATCTTGTTAAGATTGATGAAGCCAACACAAACAGACTCGTAACAAGTTGTTCCAACAAGTCTGTTAACAAGTTGATGACAACAAGCTCGTAGCAATTTGTTACGAACAGCCTGTATTAGTCTTGTTGGAACAACTTGTGGTAAGTCTGTTACCGTCATCAACCTTGTAACAAGCTGATAACAACTTGTTCCAGACTTGTCACAACAACTCGGGACACCATGGCATATCCTGTATATCCGTTCAACCAGACTATTCTGAGATACGCCCCCGAATGCAAGCCCCCCGAATATAAGCCCCCCGAATATAAGCCCCCGACTATAAGTCCCCCGAATATAAGCCCACCGAATATAAGCCTACCGAATATGAGCCCACCGAATATAAGCCCCCCGACCCTCGAATATAAGCCCGGGTATTTACGGGGATTCCAACCAGCTCAGACGAATGACGATAATTACATTACAGTATTATAATCATATGTCAACCAACTTGTTTTATTATGTGTCATATGCTGTATATTTACATTACCTTTCGTTCACAGTAGATACAATAAATAGTACTACTAACATGAAATGTCGTCCGTATATATAAAATCCCCCCCGTATATAAACCCCCTCCTTCCCCCTCCCAAGTACACGCTCTTCGAAAAATGCTTACGAACGAATATTCTGAGGTTTACGGTATTGTGAGTGAAAACCGTTTCTCACACCCCGGATAATAGGTGGGTGTGAAGCAAGGTGTGGCCCCCACCCACGCGAGGAAAACGCGGTTTCGATCTGTATTTGTGCAGAGTGATCAGAGCAAAGTATGTAACCCTGGACTCTTTTTAATAAAACAAAATATACAATTCACGTGCCTTTTATTTTCTAATCATTATTGTCCGGGGTATTTTACTATTTTAGGCACTTTCTATTTCCAGCAATTTTTGTCTACGTGCTGTTTTTCTCGAGTACTTTTTGTCCACTTTTTGTCGGATATTGAACAGCGGTGTTTCCACAACATATCATTTCGTTGATAAATTTCCAAATTTTCTGTGCATTTTTGCATTTAGAATTTACTGAATTTACTAATTTAGTGCATGTTTTAAAACGTTTTTTCTTCTGTAAGGATACTTTTAGTTTTTGATTTTTCATAAAATAGTGTTTGCATACTTGTATTCTCTGTGGTTTGGCTTAAATTTTTAAAATTGAAATTAAATATAAAATTTTCAATAAATTTTCCTTAAAATTCCTCAAAAAGGAAACATTCTAGTGTCATTTTCGCAACCGTGGAACTTCCGGCGATGACGTCATAGCAAGCCCTCGAGCTTCGCTCTCTATTATTGTCCATTTCACTGGTGTATATTCTTGTCAAAAACTTCAATTTTCACGGCGGTTTGGAAGAACTGAAGTGTATCATAACAAAACGTAGTGGACATGAGCTTCCTTTTGTAAGTAGGCAGATTTTTGGTCCTGTTTTACGCACCGATCTCGCGAAAGCTTGGTTTGAAAATACGACATGCGAATGTTTATATATGTGTTCAATTGCCTCGATTTATGGATTAAATCGTGTTTTCTGGATTCAGTGGATGTTATATACGATTGCTACATACGTCTTTCTCTTTCTATAGTGGGAGCAGGTCTACGAAAACCTTTAAACCGAAGAAAAACATCCCCGAAGGCACGCATCAATATGATTTAATGAAACATGCTGCCGCGACTTTGGGAAGTGGTAATCTAAGACTGGCCGTTGTTCTACCAGATGGAGAGGATCTCAACGAATGGGTTGCTGTAAATAGTACGTAGTCATGCCCTCCTTCGTATTTTCATGGTTTAGATTGCTTTAAACTACTTAGAATATCGAAATCGAATTATGATACTACACAACATTCGCACATGACATAGCCACTCTGTGTATATACATTTAAAACTATAAGCAGTATAAAAGCAGAAAGTATTGTTAAATTCTCGTTTTTTTCATCTACAGGATTTAACAGGATTTAACAGTATTTTCTTTTTTACAAAAGACCTTAAAAATATGTAGTAATCTTATTACCACAATGCTAGAAAAATATTTATTTAAACGGATGTAGCATCTGTGATAGAACTTGTGAAATTGAAATAATGTATTGAAGTCCTTTTGCTTTCATCGAATATAAAATCCCTGGTTATTTAAGTTCTAAATTAAAACTATGCTTTAATATTTCTAGCTGTAGATTTTTTTAACCAGATCAATATGCTTTATGGAACTATCACAGAATTCTGTACGGCCGAATCGTGTCCTGTGATGTCTGCCGGCCCGAAGTAAGTATAAACTCACTTCTCTCGTCTGCAAATTTGCCCCTTTTCTTTGCCTTATTTTCTTTGCAATTACTTCTAGAGAACTTCCTTTTACTTTGAATTTTTGGGGAGTGTTTTAAACTAAGGAATGCGGCTTCTTGTCTCCCCATATCCCGTTGTTGTGAAACTATTTCCTGATTATGTCAACGCCATATTTATAATGTGTCATCGTTTTCACTATTGTTCACACTTTGAAATCCTAACAATTGTACAATTTAGCCACCTATTTTGCTCCGGCGTTTTCCTTTCAAATGCTTGTCGTAGTCATCGCTAATCTTATCTTTTTTTAACCAAAATATGACAGGTAAATAGCACTTTCAAATGTTTTATAATAAAACAATTTTGATATAAAACCACATTGTATTCTAAGCTTGCTACTACCTGCTGTCGACGAGTTCAATTTTTTACAGTATTGAAAACTTCAAATGACATATATATTGTTCTACTAAAACTAATCGTTTAAATAAAATATACTGTCTTAAAATTAAGACATTTCTTTGAGAGTATTTTCCATTGAAACTATAATCATCAATGCATTTTGTACTATAATTTGTGGTCAAGTTTTGACCTGCATGGCTATTGTGGTATAATCTTGGCATTTTTCAATGATTAAAAAATGCCAAAACACACAGAGAATTTTCATACTATTTACTTTTCCAAAATTGCAACTAAAGGTATCAATCAACCGGTGATTAGGAAACTTCCTTAAATAGAAATGCAAAAGTATTAATGCTGGATTATCAAATTCCTCAATTTGATGTCTGAATAACTCATTCTGCAATGCATTGCTTGTAGAAATCTTCCTTGTTTCAATAGAATCATTTATACAATAAGCTGTTTAGCTGAATTACCTGAACATATTAAAAAAATTGCAAACATTTTTGTTCCTGAAGGCAGATTTAGACTACACAACTTTTGCCTAAAACTGTCGCATGCAACCTTCTTACAACTTGAGTTGTACTGTGTTGTCTACAACAACGTAGGCAAGTTGTGTGCTTGATTTACACAGTACAACTCAAGTTGTAAGCAGGTTGCATGCGAAGTTTTAGGCAAAAATCATGTAAATCGGCCTTACCTGATTGGGGTGTTACCACAATGTTACATAGAAACTGCACCCGCACATACAAGATATAATCTTTGGCACACACAAGCTTTTTCAAGGGTTTAATACAGCTTTTCATTTTTGCAAAAACAGGTACGAGTACCATTGGGCGGACGGACAAACCATAAAACGACCAATCAAATGTAGCGCGCCTAAATATATCGATTATCTCATGTCCTGGGTTCAAGACCAGCTCGATGATGAAACTTTATTCCCTTCTAAAATTGGTGAGTATAGACGGTTGTGTGATGTAATGACGAGTGCATGCAAGGCAAAGCCATTTCTCTTTCTGCAAGACGTCAGCATCAATGGTGGGATTCCTGGTCAAAAATGGTCAAACCATGGTCAAAAATGGTCAAACCATGCGAGATAACCAACCACAACTCTACTTACAGAAGTTTTCAAAAATACATGACAGGGGGGCAAGTAACCCATCCAAGTAATACTGTATCTTCAGCAGGTTTATTTCAGTGTAAGAACCCATGCTCAGTGAATATGTGTTCCCCATTTAGAATTAACCCAATGAGCACCAGCACTTGGTTATCGTTCCATGTTTCACGCACCAATATAAGTTAGGGGTTAGGTATTAGGGTTAGGTTTAAGGTTAGGGATAGGGTGTGTATATATGTGTATGGAGGTATTCAGTTAACTTTTCAGTACAATATAATATCCACTACATAACATTTACTATGTTGGTGCGAAACATGGAATGATTACCCAGCACTTCTACTTGACAAGTAAAATCATCTAGCATTAGACTGGTAGGGTGCATTTGAGTGCAATTCAACTTAATGGGTTAAACTACTGTATTAGAATTGTTTAAATTAAAATTTAATTTTCCAAATAATTGTTTATTTTCATTGTTTCACAGGAGTTCCATTTCCAAAGAACTTCCTACAGATTGCAAAAACAATCCTGAAAAGATTATTCCGAGTTTATGCACACATCTACCATCAACACTTTCAGCACGTCGTCGACTTAGGGGAGGAGGCGCATCTCAACACATCATTCAAACATTTTATTTACTTTGTTCAAGAATTTAACCTTGTCGAGAAACGCGAACTAACACCATTGCAAGAACTGATAGAAAAGCTCACGAATAAAGATAGAGCGTAGATTTAGTTTGGGAAGACATGACCTGGTTTTGATTTGCAAATTTGTACAGAAAAGTAGTTTCGTTTAGAACTCCAACTCCAGGACCTTTTCTGGGATAAATAAATCTTTTCCAGGACACGAAGGTTTTACAGTAACCTACCATGGAGTAAAACGTGAAGATATGTTGAGTTTTATTTTGCAGCTGAGCCTGTGCAATGTTATCCTTGCTTTAAGGATATGGAAGCTAGTTAATATTGAAGAAAAAATACCAATTTGTCTTAATTGGGAACCTTTATCAATTCTAATAAGACAATATCACTCTGGTAATTCTAATTATTGCTTGAGCATTAAGTTAATAATTTTACACTTTATGGAAACAGGAAAACACACTTGCAAACTGCAGGTTTTATAAATTATATCTGATAAATTAAAGGAGGGTTATGTCCTGAGCAAAATCATTTCCACTAGAAATTGTAAGAATTTTTTTGAACAATCAAAAGCTGTAAATTAAAAAAGACTATAAAACATTTAGTTTCGTATCGCGTTTAGTTCATAATTTTTTAGCATAGAAATCCCTGTGTAAAGATATCATTTTGTAGAAATAAAATTTGTTTCTGTTGGAAATCTACTGTTAAGAAAATCTGTGTGGACTGTTGTTTTCATACACGAAAATTGTTGGGTTTCATATGTCACAAAAGTGAGGGGGGGGGGTGTGTTCGGGTCAACTCTTAAAACAAAACACAGTTATCAGAGTGAGTCGATTGTTCGTTTTATGTATTAGCCTTGTGCTTGGTGGCAAATGCATGGAATTTTGTATCATTTTCTCACTCCAGTACAGCATATGTAAGCATCAATACATTTGAGGTTGACCCCCTGTCAGATTCACTGCATAATGCCATAGTGAAAACCAAGAATACAGCCATGGTAACTTTGTTTCACCAAGCACCATTTTTCAGCAAAGGTTGGTCAGGCTCTAGTTAACCCATTGAGTTGCATTGCACCCTGATGCACCCTACTTTAGTATTTTACTCTGTCTAACACCAGACAATTTTACTTGTCAAGGGGAGAGTGCTGGCACTTAATGGGTTAACTGCCCTATCTGCCCATGTGTCTAATTAAGGCATTGAGTTGCATTGCACCCTGATGCACCCTACTTTAGTATTTTACTCTGTCCAACACCAGACAATTTTACTTGTCAAGGGAAGAGCGCTGGCACTTAATGGGTTAATTGAGTGAGAATATGTTTTAATCATTTACTATTACTACACTATAGAATAGGGATGTGCTGCATACTTTTTTGCCAGATACCAGATGGTACCACATAGCAGTCTACCAGATAATAACCAGATATACTGATGGTGGTACTTGGACAATACATCACTATCTTTTTGTCATAAAATAGTCCATTGTCCATTTAGTATGTGGCACAAGGATCATCAGATAATATGCAGCAGACAGCAGTTCACATCACAAAAAACGTAACTGTAGTTTTAATATGTCACATGTCCAGTAGACTAGTTGTTTGTGTTTCACAGTATCTTGAAGCAAAACAGACGGTTAAATTGTGGTTATAATAAAAAGTTTCAGTACCATCCAGTAAATATCTGGCAGATTTTTACTGGATACCGAATGGTGCTGGATGTGACATTTGTCTATATTTTGCCAAATCCGATAGCAAAATTAAGCTGGTAACATTTCACACAATTATTGTTATATTTAATATACTCTTACTAATTACATAAAATCATTAATTTCGAAGAACTCCATAAACTAGCTATCTACTGTACTGTACATGCTTCCTTGGGATATATGTCTCTAGAATTATTGAGTACGGTATATGTGACAAAAATATCTTGAATGGATATAAAATATAGTTGTATATATATAAACTGGGAATGCTCATATATTCATTCTAAAGTTTCTTCAAACATCAAAACACAAGCTTTTTGGGATGTTCCCAGGTGAAGTCTTCTCCTGATTTGAAATGTCCATAGATACATGTCTTTTCAAAAATTGGACGTTTTAATTTCAAATCTCTGTGAACAAAAAAACATCTTTGTTAGACTGACATACTTGGTGGTATTTAATTTAAACGTTTCTCTAGAGGACCAGCAAGAGTCATCTCTTATTGATCCAGTGTTAATACAGGAGGAAACCTAAACTAAACTAACTTTATTTATACAGGATAGCTCTATCAGTTTTAAACTGTTCTTGCAGCCTAGATATCCAGTTAGGGCTCAAGAAACAAGCTAATTTTTCTTTCTTACCTGACAACAACACCAGGCCTAAAATCAAAATTCTTTTTCACAATTTCTAATAATTCTTCATCACTTTTCTCCCCACTACCATACGAGAAAACCGTGATTGACAGAGGCTCAGCAACACCAATGGCGTACGAAACTTGGATAAGACAGCGTTTGCACAGTTTTGCTGCTACAAGAGATTTTGCGGCCCATCTTGCAGCGTAGGCCCCTGAGCGGTCCACCTAGAACACAGAGTGTCATTCATGTAATATTATATTGTCATTCATCTTGTAAATAATCATACCTACAGCATAGAGGCAGGGACATTGCTAAGGCATCAACATT
>CACRXK020002271.1:16256-44866 GCA_902702795.2 Paramuricea clavata
GGGGGGGGGGGGGGGGGGGGGGGTGTCGTCATGTTTTGACCAACATTTAATAGAATTTTGACCAAGTCGTAAAAATTTTTTCCGGAAATGTTGTCGATGGGGGAGGGGTTAAAACTTTTCCTGGACTAATATAGCCATATTTCAAAATTTTAAGCAAATATCAGTTCCATTTTGACCAACTTTGAGCAAATACCAGCTCCATTTTGACCAACATTTGAATTATTGGGTGTTACACCCCCCCCCCCCCCCCCCCCCCCTCAGTAGTGACGTCCCTGCATAGAGGAACACTGGCAGATTGAAAACTCTCTATCGTGGTGGCAATTATTATGGAGGCAATTCTGCTTTTCTGGGCTTTAGACGCTCAATTTCACTTCCATCAACAGTTGACATGACAATCAATATACAATACCTTTGACGAATCTTTTCCAGAGAAAGCACCGCCACCATGTGCTCCCCACCCGCCGTATGTATCCACAATGATCTTGCGCCCAGTGAGACCGGCATCACCTTGCGGACCTCCGACCACAAATCTTCCAGATGGTTGGATATGGTAGATTGTTTTATTATCCAAGTACTTGGCTGGGATCACTTCCTGTAATGAGGACACGTCAAGAATTTTTACTTATGGTGGCTTATAGGTAGGTTTCACTGAAGCCAATATGGTTGTTAACGGTTGTAAAGATAGAGTCACAATCTTTCTCAACAGTCAGATATAAACAGTTTTTTAAAAATTTCTGGTTGCCTATTCCCGGTTGTATTTCCAGTTATATTCCGGATGCCTATTTCCGGTTGTATTTTGGCTGTTGAGAAAGATTGTGACTCTATCTTTACTATCGTTATGACCATATGGAAACTTGGCTTAATTAATTTAAGCACTCTCATGCAGTAGATGGTGGTCAACCTGCAATTATCAGAGTGAAAAAATCAAGCGAAAAAGTCATGTTAGTTTTGACGCTTGTCAAGCTTCTGCAACCAAGAGTTTTAAGGCCAAACCACACAACAAGAAAAAACACTAAATCACTCCACAAACCTTAACTACTTTCTCCATGATAACTTTCCTTAACTCTTCTGTTGTGACCTCCTCAGCATGCTGTGCGGAGACAACCACAGTATGAACACGTTGCGGCACAAGCACGCCTCCTTCTTGCTTGTACTCTACTGTCACTTGCGTCTTTGTGTCGGGTCGAAGCCACGCAATCGATCCATCACGCCAACTGTCTGCCATCTTTTGATTCAGCTTGTGTGACAGAACAACAGTCAGGGGCATGAGTTCGTCCGTCTCGTCAGTTGCATAGCCAAACATCAGGCCTTGATCACCTGCTCCAATTTCCTCATCCTTTCGTCCGATGTGCACTCCTGCAGCGATTTCCGGACTTTGTTGTTCAACAGCGACTAACACGTTGCAAGTTTTATAATCAAATCCTAAAAATCAATTAAGAAAGAAGCTTGTGCATTAACCCATTGAGTGCCAGCGCTCTCCCCTTGACAAGTAAAATTGTGTGGTGTTAGACAGAGTATGTAAAATGAGCAAAATGACAAAGGAGGACTCATCATGGTTCAATGTTATATCCAAGTCCTCTGATGTCATTTAAAATAACAGCAAATGGTTCATTGTAGCTTAATATCGATTTAAGGTGCAATGTGCCCTGCAGATATTTTGAATGGTCAAGGACAATGCAAAGATTTCAAGGCATTACACTGTGACAATATTAATGTAAAAAAGCTAATTCCAGCCTTAGCTTGTTTAAATGTATCTTAGGAAGCTGCTCTCCTACAGCTAAAGTGCTAGAGCCTATCTCAGCCTAGTCCGTCCTAACCTGGATATGTTAGTTGCATTTGGAACCCTCATACTAAAAGGAATTCTGAGAAGATTGAGGGGGCTTTTACTGTCAGCCATTTAATATACCCTAATTATAGAGAATTAAGCTATGGATGAGAGGGATTCAACCACTTGAGAAATACAAGTATATAAGCTTCAATGTTTCAAATAAGTGTCGACCATTCATAATTTCTAGTGTGATTTTTTCCTTCTGATGCATGTGAACGAGTAGATGAGTTACAAATGTTCGGAGTACATGTTATGGTGTTACCCTCATCTGAACTAGTGATGGGCGATTACCGACTACTTGGTATCGATACCACCCGATACCAGGCCCAAATCGGAAGTAGTTGATACTGCACGGTATCGAAAAAGTGTTTCGATTACTTTTAAAATTAGACATTCATTATAATTCTGTAGTTGTGTCATCGTTTTCATGGCTATTTCTAATAAAATATATGTACTTTCTTGTATTTTACCACATTTATCAACTTAACCAAACTTCCTTTACTTTATTTGACACTCTATCCACTTCCCTGATTAATATTCCTAACCTCGTCGACAGAATAAATTATGAAAAAGGCGGCAAATAATTTAATTTTTGTTTTCTCATGGATTATAATAGCGGAAAATTCTGAAATACAATCGTCGTCGTAGTAATCAAATTTTGTTTAATGCGACATTATAAGGATCTCACCAGGGAAATTTATAATCCCGAGGATCCGAGAACATTTAAGTCTGTTTGTGTGAAGTGTCATTCAACTCGCCCATTAACTAACTTGTCGAATCGAGCATGTTGTTAATTTATTGTCACATAAATTGTAAGTCGTTGATTAGTGTAATTCGTTGTGCTTGTTTGTTGATCTTCACGTCTGTCTGTCTGTCTGTCTGTCTGCCTGCCTGTCCGTCTGTCTGTCTGCAAGCCTGTTATTGTTCATACTGTGTATTTCGAATGTCTTGGAACCCCGTTATTGGAGAACTAATCTCTGTGTGGTAATTCCAGCCATGTAACCAATTGTGTGTAATAGTTTGTGTTAACTAATTTTGTGTAATAGTTTGTGTTAAATGGCAAAATCTGTAAAATAAATAGTAATCGTTTGGGTAATCGATACCTCGATATTTTTACGAAAAAGTAATCGGTATCGTATCGAATCTGATACTGGCGGTATCGTCCATCACTAATCTGAACATTCATAACTTATCCACTCGTTCACATCCATCAGAGGAAAATCGCATCACCTAAAATTGCAGCAAAAATTGTAAGTGCAAACGAGCATTTACTCTGTCTATCCCCACCTTTATTGCTGTCGTCATAACCAATACGCTTGATGGTATCACGAACAACTTTCTGATAGTCCACACTGGCCTTTGATGTGATCTCACCAAATACCATGACCATGCCAGTTTTTGCAGCACATTCTTAATTTAAAACCACAACATGAGAACAGGTCATTCCAGAAAACATCCATACCACCCCCATGGAGGAAATTGGAAGTTAACCCCTCCACCGCTCCCCACATTCCGTTCAGATTTCCCAATACACTTATTATTATCAGAGACAAAATTTTCTCCTCTCCCCATCAAGTTACTTTCAAGTAATGCATAAATTATAATTGCTTCTATATTGAACCCGGCAATAGACATGAATTTCCTGTCATATATTTAAATATTTATACATTAAATCACACAAAATATTTAAAATATCATGCTTATATAAATATCACTGCAGAACAGGGCTCGAATTTTATCGCGGCAATTGCCGTAGAAGGAGAACAAAATGCCGTGGATTATTGCGGCAACGACAGCAATTTTTGCTGTATAGTGTAATTTTTATACTATTCACTGTGCATTACTATTTTGATATTTGAATTCAGATGTTGATCAAATCATGCGTAAATCACTATTTTAGTCTCAGCTTTCTTGTCTACAATCCATGCAAAGTAACAATAAACTTAAATTTTTATTAATTTGAAAAAATGCCGTGGAAACTGCCAAAAATGCCGTAGACAGCTGTTACGTTCTATGGCAATTTTTAACTCCAATGTTGTCGATTGATTTCGGGGAAATTCGTACCCTGGATTCCAGAGCCTTCAGTAAATAATAAATTGAAACGTTGTGAAGGCTCTGGTTCAGGAAATTCGAGGCCTGCTGCAGAATGAGGTTATATGTATCAACATTGGTGTATTTTATTAATACCCTCAAAACTGCATAAATTATATCACAATGCAAATAGCTTTGTAATATGATCTGGTTATTTTTTACCCAACCCAAATATTGTGCAATCTACTAAAATCGTGACTAAAACATACCACAAGCGACCTTGGCGTTGGGATCTTGCGATAAATGAGCGTCTAGGACAGCATCTGAGACCTGATCGCAAATTTTATCTAAAAAATGTCCAGTAAAACACATTACGTTTACCTAAAATACATTTAACAGGCCGTACCATGCTACAACGTGGCCTAATCACCATTTACAAACGTATTAATAAGTTTTGTTGATGAAACTTATAAGAATAGGCAATATGCCAATATATATAGTGTATATATATACAAATTTGAGAGCACTTGCCAGCAGATCGTTCGACCTTCACATGTTAAGCTGCAAATTTTAATCAACGAAAACATTATGTTCTGCAGAGCGGATGGTAAAATTTTAGAACATTTTAAATGGTACATAGAGCATGAAGTTTATATGAACTAACCTGGGTGACCTTCGCCGACGGATTCGGAGGTAAATAAAAAGGTTGTTGTATTACTTGAATCGGCGTTCATTTTCGACTACAAAGCTTCTTGCAAACAAGTCGTTGAAGATGCGGCTTCCCGAAGACCTAAACCCTCCTTTTCTCCTGCAGAAATGCGACGGAAAAGCGAGAAATCAAGTTATACCGTTTCGGTGTAAACCTGAATTCCATATATAATAGGTTAATATTTCGAACTTTGACTTCTGATCACACCCACGTGCTCGAGACTCGAGCGACGCTGATTGGCTAAGAGTAACTCCGCACATCCGGTCACATGCTGCACTGAAAGAATTGGTAAAATATTCACGCAGCTTTGAGAAATTTTTCCTAAATTTTAATTAACCGCCATTTCAGCGCATTTGCTAGCAATTTAATGCACAGAATAAAGTTTAATGTATCCATTTGTTATACCGTTTAATAGGGTATTTGAACGTCCCTATATTGGAAATTATAAGGAGTATATATGCAATTTGCACGGCTATAATCTATTGTCTGTTTGTTTGCGCTAAATTTGCATAAATACACACACGAACAATACGCTATTTCGGATACTAAACGAAAATCTTGATGGCGCGTCTGGCACTTTCTGTCAACATGCTGATACACTTGACTAACCAGTTTTTACAACATGACTATTGCGAAATCGTCCGAACCGGCACAATTGTAATTTTTTACGTTTCATCGGAATCATCGCACGTGCGAATTTTAGAGGTTTTAGTAAAATACTCCACGTGGCAACGTGGGATAATCTGCGTTGTTATCGATCAGAAGTATTGTTTGAAAATTTTCCATGTCGGGGTTTCTAGAATGTTACTGTTAGCGATTAAAATACCAGTTTTTCAGGTTGTTAAATAAACATTTAAAAGCTGTTAATTAATCAGGTTTCCATAGGGTTGAGCATGTCTTTCGCAAGAATGGCAAAAGTTGCATTACATCCAAAATATAATATACATTGCGTTTACAGTAAAAGAAGCGATACAATCTATTCCATGGCATTCATAGGCATAGCCACGGGGGCCGGGAATGGGGGGAGGGGGTCCTGGATCCCACAACATTTTCCGGGGACCATTTCCGGACGATATTAGCACCGCCTGCCACACAGGATAGACGATATTAGACCCACTGATTAGACGGCATCAACTATTTCGCTGACCTCAGATGTGACAAATCGTAACAAAGCAACGGTTTTACTCCAAACACCAACTCTAACCCTAACCTAACCCTACTCCAAATTTGTTTCGAAAGCAATCTTGAAGAAAAGAGTTTTGACGAAATGTCATACTGAGGCCAGCGAAATAACTCTTCCTGATTAGGTCTGATTAGACCTCCTGATTTCATGCAAACAAATAGACATTAGGGCCATTTATACGGAACAAAATAAGACGCGACTTACATAAGACGCGACTTAGGTAAGACGCGACTTTGTCGTATAAAAGGTACAAAATTCTTATGTAATCAAAATTCTTAATTCTTGTATAAAAAAGTGATTAAAGTTAACTATAATTAAGTGCAAACGTCATCCAATAAGAAGCGCGTATTTGAGAGTTAATCACTATTTAACTACAAAATAGTGATTAAAAAAGTGATTAAGAATTTTATACAACCGGCCCCTGGTCTTTTAGCTGTTCTTATTTAAGTCGCGTCTTAAATAAGAAATTTTGGACAAAAAGTCTAACTACACATGCCAGAAACTTGAAACAACGTAAAATTTAATGCCTTGCATATTAAAACAAAAACAACCAAAACAACATTATAGATATAGCAAATAAATAAGACCAAAGCCGTAGAGAAACATTTATGCGATAACTCCACTTATTTAAGTCGCGTCTTATGTAAGTCGCGACTTATTTTGTCACGTATAAATGGCCCTATTGTTTCGGAAATTGCTAGATAGTATACTTCAAAATAAGGTTTCCGTTTTTATATCAATTTTTTAAATAAGTTAGGGTTAGGTTAGGGTTGGGGTTAGGTTGGGGTTGGGGTTAGGGTTAAGGTTAGTATTAGGGTTAGGGTTTAATTTTGCGTTAGCATGGTTTTTTCTACGTTATAAAAACGGAAATCTTATTTTGAAGTATACTATCTAGCAATTACCCTATTGTTTCAATCTCGTTCCCAGACATAGTTCCCAAAGTATGCCTGTTCGCGGGTTATGTATGACATTTTTGGATGACGTCACGGCGTAATTTACGCGCGAATCTTTACGCGGCCTGGAGACGAACAATAAAGTTGTCCCACAATGCAAAGCGATGCACGTCGTGTAAGATTTCAAGATGGCGACTTCTAAAACGGCGAATACATACAACAGGCAGAATTGGGAGGACGCGGTGAGTTTTCCGAGGGGAAAACTGCGGTAATATGTAACTTTAAGGATAATAGAATGCTTGATCTGTACCTTGGCTACGTTTTGTGGAAATCGGTTAAAATGATAAGGAATAAATGCATTTTGAAACTAGGCATAATATAGGCTAATATTAAAATACACCATCAAAGTATAAACAGACGTTTGAGACATAGTAGGTTGAATTCTTCTATATTTTAGGAATTTCCTATCTTGTGTCAGACATGCTTGGGTGATAATCCGTATCTAAGAATGGTAGGTTGAAATCGACAGTTTCATGATCAGATCTTTTATATCAAATTATGAAAATCTATATTCAATATGAAAGGGGCGTTTTGGACAAAATTTACAGGTATTGTTATTATTTTCTTATAGATGAAAGAAAAATATGGAAGGGAGTGTAAGGTAAACCTATTACTGAAAAACTACCAGTTTAACTGTATATTCATTAATTACTCTGTTTTATAAATATGATTGGTTCAAGTCCAGGTGTCGAGAAACTGAATTACTAGTATTTGATTTTCAGATTTGTGCTCGGCCGTTCACAATCTTTCGTTGGTGTCCTGGTGCTAGAATGAGGTTTAAAAAAACTGAAGTTTGTCAGACGTGCGCCAAAATGAAAAACATTTGTCAGACATGTTTGTTGGATCTTGAATATGGTAAAGTGTTCCCAGCTTGTTGACAACTTGCTACAAGGTTGTTCAGCTCAACAGACTTGGTACAAGTTATGGGCCATGTTCATATTCATGTTGGCCACAAATAACGTCAAATCGACGTTATTGCTTCACCCACCCAAGATAATGTCGATCTATATTCAGTTGTCGTATTTTGACTTTCGTATTATGATACAAAATCTGTACTGTGATAGTTACTTTGGACATTAATTGTCAAATTTCCACGAGAAAACGTCGATAAGTTCACATAAAAACCCACCCACTCATAACATCGATTCGACGTTATTTGTGGCAACATGAATATGGACGTGACCCCTTACTAAACGACAAACAAAGATATTCAGTCTTCGTCGATCATGATCTGTTTGTCTCATTCATAGGTGAACAAATTAAAATCAGTTAAATTGTTTGCATTTTGTACAGGGTTGCCAGTTCAAGTACGAGACCACGCTCTTGGTCTGAAAGACGAGATGCCAAAATCTGATGTAAACAAAGAGTATTACACACAGAATGCCGAAAGAGAAGTGAGTCATGTCCTAGCGATGTCCATGTCAGAGAGAAGTTCAATCATACTATGTGAAGAACAAGGAAATAACTGCTTTATGTATTGTTATTTTTATTATTTTCTTTCAACAGTTGGCCAACACAGACTCTAGTAACCCAGGGGGATCTTTGGGAAAGGCAAACACACCCAATGACTTGTTATTAAAACTGGCGAGAACTGCACCATACTACAAGAGGAATAGACCACACATTTGCTCCTTCTGGGTGAAAGGAGAGTGCAAACGAGGCGAGGAATGCCCTTATAGGTTTGTACTGTGTCTGATGAGGACCATCATAATCACCATCATGATTACCATTTACCACCATCAATATCACTAACACCATGATCATCACCAGGCCAAAAAAAATATGTGGGTTTCCGGTTCCTTCTTATAAAAACTTAGGTATGGTAGGTCGGTTTCAACTTTTTTTTTAAACTTTTTTTTTAATTTTCCGAACAAGCGGACACCATTTTGTTTAGTCAGTGCTTCCACATCCAAAGATAAATTTCCCTAATATTGCCTCAAATTTTAATTTTCTGCAAACTTTTTCCTCTAAGTGGAAACACTTACAAGCATGATCCAATAAAAAAGTCTAGGGTCGGGATTTCGACGTCCAAAAGCTAGGTAGGGTCGGGAAACCGGAAACCCACATATTATTTTTTTTGGCCCGATTACCATCACCACCACCATCATCATCACCATCATCATTACTGTCATCATCATCACCACCTAAACATAAACACTATTTCCTAGACATGAAATGCCAACAGATCCCAATGACCCGCTGGCCGACCAGAACATCAAGGATCGATTCTATGGTGTCAATGACCCAGTGGCAAGCAAACTGCTAGACAGAGCATCAAAATTGCCCAGTTTAGAGCCCCCTCCTGACAAAGCTATCACAACACTTTACGTTGGTGGCCTGGATGGTAGAGTTCTGGAACAGGATCTGAGGTAAAGCCCCAGGGGTGGAAAAAATAGGCGAGCACTACTCACAGGAAATGCTAACACTTTAAGTGGCAATGCGCCCTACTTTAGTATTTGACTTGGTCTAACGCCACACAATTTTACTCGTCAAGTGGAGAGTGCTGCTACTCAATGGGTTAAACAGCTGCAGGAAATTTGTTTGAATGAAGATTTCCTATTGAAAATTTGAAGGAAACCTTAACACCAATGTCCCACTATGGCTACAACATATGGTTGACAGATGTTATTCCTTGAATTTAAAACCATGGTCAGCTGGAACATTATATGTTTATGCACATGCAGATTTAGCACAAAAATACTCCGTTGGTCTGCAGGAAATTTTTGTCTCCAGGTTCTGCTTGCAGGAAGAAAATTCCTTTTTCCTGCCCTGGACCTCTAGGAAGAACAGCTATGTATAAATACTGCCAGTTTCATTTAGTTTAGAATTAAGTTTAGTCCTGCTATATTGTTTTATAAACCTGGCTAAAACATTCATTCATGTGTATATCTTGTCGCTGTAGAGACCATTTCTATCAGTTTGGTGAGATCCGTTCCATCACGATGGTGCCGAAACAACAATGTGCATTTGTGTGTTTCACAAACCGCTTCTCGGCTGAAACAGCGGCAGAAAACTCCTTCAATAAATTGATCATGAAAGGCCGCAGATTGAAAATCTTGTGGGGAAAGTCGCAAGGGGCAAAAGCTACACCGGGCAGGGAAGGTGGGGCGAAGCTGACCCCTGTTCCTGGCTTACCTGAAGGTGGGTAACAATTGAACTTCACCCATTCACCCATACCAGCAGAATGGTGTAACCATACTTTTCTCTTGTAGCATTACCACCACCACCAGCATCCAAACCAGAGGAAAACAACTTCTTTAATCTAGCTTCGACCTCCGGGATACCCTTACCCCCTCTCCCCATGCCACCTCCACAACCTCTAATGGGTGCACCTCCCATGCATGGCCAGCCTCCCCTCATGCCTCCAAGATTACCACCTCCCCCTGGACAACGAGGACCCTACCCCCCTGGTGGACGAGGGCCTTACCCACCACCCCCTCATAGATTCATGCCACCACCACCATTCATGAGAGGTCCACCCCCAAACAACATCCCTCCTCCTAACCTACCCCCTCCCAATATGCCCCCTCCTAATATGCCTCGTGGCCCACCACCAAACAGAGGAGCACCCCCTACTATTCATTACCCCTCTCAGGATCCACATCGTATGGGTACCGGAGGGAAAGAGCAAGGACTTAACCCTCCAACTCAACCTGGTGCCACATCTTGAGTCCCACCTCCCTGCAACAATACCCTTAGTTAATGGACATCTAGAGTCCCACCCACTCCTCCCTCTGCTGAAAAGGACGATCGAGTTGCTATCATGGCGGTATAGCGGTACAATACTGTGATGTGAATGAACAATATTTACGCTGTGACATTCAATTTAAAATGTATTTGTATTTTATTAAAATATTTGATGACACTACTGTCTTTTTTGTGCGAGCTTTTTTTCTCCGAGAAACTAAGACATATTGGATATTACCAGAAGTCCAGAACCACCAGGCACCAACTATTTTTAATGAAATACAAAACAACTGGGTAGCTGTATCAGTTCTGAACTGTTCTCCCTAGAGGGCTCTTCCGTCGTAGACTTTACAACATGAGGGAAACCAGGCGAGTAAGCTTGCCAGCATTCTTCTCACATGTCACTTGGATGAAATTATGATCGAACCCTATTAACTGCTACACCCGAAAAAAAAACTGACTATCCTTTGTCAAGCTGGCGTTTGTATATGTCCAACCATGGGCTTAGCCAGAGGCCCGTCCACCCGTCGATTTTAATTATGTGCGATTATGTTCGCGAGCTAGGGCAACCATTAAGTCTTCAGTTTTGAGTGCAAATTTACACGTGTTCTTTTGACTGCTAAAAATCACGTTTTTAGAAGATAAAGATCTGATTTCAAATTTATTCCAAGGGAAACATTTTTGGACGGGTAGATTGGTAAACCTGGCTGGGACCCTGTGTCCAACAGTGTCATTGTATATAATTTTGCTGAGCCTTTTACCACAAGCATCACAAAACAATATTTTATTTTTATATACACATTACAACGTCATACTTAACTATTCATTTCTGAAACAGCTGTTCCTTCACACTTTGTCTAGCACATTTTGATATTGCAGCGATAAGTTTCGTGAAACCTGTGTCCTTGGGCTAGAAAATAAGAATTACAAATACTAACAACATGCACAACAAACTATTCATGTGGACTTATTTTAATCGAGGGTCGGGATTAAAATAAGTCCACATTATAGTTGATGTAGAGCACCTTCACTGAACATACCTTATCCAGGCCCCGCATTAAATTTGTTTTCATAACGCTGACAAATTCTTTTGAACTTAATTCACCATCATCTACAACAAAGGCAATAATTTTGTAGTCATTTATACCACTTACTAGAGTAACTTTCTTTTACACTGAATAGCTCTATCAGTTCTACACTGTTCTTCCTAGAGGTCCAGTAAGGATTATCTCTTATTGATACAGTGTTACTACAGGAGGAAACCTAAACTAAACTAACTTTATTTATACTGGATAGCTCTATCAGTTCTAAACTGTTCCTACAGGAGGAAACCTAAACTAAACTAACTTTATTTATACTGGATAGTTCTATCAGTTCTAAACTGTTCTCCCTAGAGGTCCAGTAAGGATCATCTCTTATTGATCCAGTGTTACTACATGGGGAAACCTAAAGTAACTTTATTTATACTGGATAGCTCTATCAGTTCTAAACTGTTCTGTCCAGAAAGGGCCATCTCTGATTGCCATAGTACCATCACTGGTTCGTTGTTATATATAGCTCACCATTTTCATCAAACATTTTGAAAACAACATCGACAATATGATCTTGTAGCCTCACTCCCGATACGAGGTGCGCAACACGTTTGAATGTTTCTAAAAGAAATGCACAGCCATGCACGTTAGGAAAATTACGGCCTCAATCTCGTCATTTTTCCAACTACGGACACGAATACAATGACCGTAAACTGAGTGAAAGCTTGGGATTGTTAGGGATGTAAGGAAGAAGTTATTTCGTTGAAATGACAAGCTATTCAATCATCGAAAACAAAGTGAAATAACTTTTGGCATCAACTGAACTTTATACTCAGAATGACATTTCGTTAAAACTTTTTTCTCCAAGATTGGTTTAGGAACAAACTTGGAGTAGGGTTAGGATTATGGTTAGAGTTGGACCCAGTTTGTGTTTGGCATAGCTGCACTAGCGCTAGTGTTAGTAAAACCGTTGCTTTGTTACGTTTTGTCACTCTGAGGCCAGCGAAATAACCTCCTCTGGGATACAACTACCTGAAAAATACAAGGAGAACTTCGACATTTCGAGCGATGGTCCTTGTATTTTTCAGGCAGTTGAATCCCTAACAATCCGAAGCTTTTTTATTTACTGTCACCATCTACACTGACCGTTCAAGGTTACCTGGATTGAGATCACTACCGCAGGCTGTATGAAAACTAAGAGCTGTATCAACATCGCCGATGTTTCTTAGAAAACTGAAGAAATCCACGTAGTCTTTGAATGTCACACCCTGGAGGAAGAAATATGCGTTGACTAAACAACCTTAATATATGATGTTTGTGATGTTACTCTGAGTGTATATCCACACCGGGCAAGCTTGAAAAATATGCCTGGCCGTGGTGGGAATCGAACCTACGACCTTTGGAAGACTAGCCCAATGCTCTGTCAACTGAGCTACACGGTCCGGTCGGTTCGAGTATGTGATATTTCGGAACTGAGTCATATTTTTCGGAGCTCAAGCATGTTTTTCAAGCTTGTCCGGTGTGGATATACACTCAGAGTAACATCACAAAGATGATATTCACCTGAGTACATATACCACCAACACAGACAAAAAATCAACCTTAATTTATATTGGATAGCTCCAGCAGTTTTAACCCATTGAATGCTAGCGCTCTTCTCTTAAAATCATCTGGCGTGAGACAGTAAAATAATAAAATAGGGCACATTACGGTGCAATGCAACTTCAAACTGTTGTCAGTTCTAAAAACTCTTCTCCCCAGAGGTTCAGTGAAGGTCATTCCTTATTCACTTTCAAAACAGAATTCTGGCGTTTGAAAACCAAGTTTTGGCATTTGTAAAGGGAGTTCTGGGCTTCTGGCGTTTGAAAACGGAGTTCTGGCATTTGAAATGGTACTTCTGGCATTTGAAAACCAAGTTCTGCCATTTGAAAGGGAGTTCTTGTGTTTAATATTCATCAAGTGTTACTACAGGAAGGAACGGTGAAAAAACTTTCGGAGTTAAACCACGGAAGCACTCTTTTTACACGTGACTGAGGTGGAATTATAATCAGACAACTGTATATTGCAGGAATCAAACCTCACAGACAGAGATGAAAGACACACGCACTGAGCACTATGCTACACCGTTCAGTTCAATCATCTACCTGTGAATTCTCTCTGAACGTTTTCTTAATCCTTTTCAAAGTACGTTCCTTTTTCTTGCTGGTAAAACTTGAGTACGTCAACAACATGTCAGCGAACTCGACCTCCGTGATCTTGCCGTCCACAGGTTCGTAGAACTGAAACTAAGATATAACGGAATTTCTCAACGTTAGAAACTTCGTAAAAACATTGCATTATAAAATGCAAGGAAACGACAAAAGCAATGGGAACTATAATTGATGGAACATACTGAGGATCCGTTCGGGGTCCTACTAATTATACTGCCTTAGTTTGTGGCTATATAAAGTACGTCTGTTTCCGGAAAACCTTGTAGCCAACCTTTTAGCCAGGGTCCTAAAAGAGGGCGTCCAAATTTGGTATAACGATACATCTACAGTAAAGAGGGGGGGGGGGGGATGGTTGGAGAAAACGTTCCTCTTGAAAATTTTGAAGTTTACGTTACTTCATATCAGTATCTGTTCCAAGCTCGCTAGAAATTTTTCAAACACACTTGGCTCTGTGAGTTTGTGCCGCTATGCTTCTTTACTTAACTACGACATTTTCATTCAGCCAGGTACACCATCAAATTGATCAAAATGTCAAATATATAATAATAATGAGAATTGAAGCTATTTCGTTTCAGATATATTAATATACTTAGGGAAATCATTGAAAATAATTTCCCTTTTCCCCCAGAATTTGGGCGTGATAAAGGCGTCCACTTTTCGTTCTATGGCCGTCCCAGGATGCCTGGACGCCCTTCTGGCTAAAAGCCTGCTTACAATCTCGGTTTGTGGCTATAAAGTACGCTTGTTTGCAGCATATTTTATAGCCATGGTTTGTGGCTATACCGCTATAAGGGAGTAACTCTAGGATATAAAGAAAAATTTTCAGTAGTGAAGGAGGTTTTATCGAGATCAACAAGATATTTTTAAAAGGACCACAACTCACTTCAAGGAAGAGAACTTCTTTCTGTAATTTCTGTTGGAATTCAATGAAGCGTTGTGCAGTCAGTTTTTGTGTACACTGAGGTCCAAAGAAGTACTCCTTTAACCCTGTGTTCACCTGTGATCCCATGACATTGCCCGTGGTTTTTCTATCACGATGTCTCATTCCAGTCGACGTGAGGGACAGTAACACTGACTGCATCTGGATGAAGCACAGAAATGAATTTGTTTATTGTTTTGTGGTTAAATGTTCTTGATATAAACATATTTAATGACAAAAAGAAAAGATATTTACAACAAAATTGCAAGTTTGAGTCAAAAGCATTTTTGAATCACTTGATGAAAACTTAATTTCCGTAAATGTAAGTTATACCACTTGGCACCAAACCCCTTGATGCCAGCGCTCTCTGCTTAATAACAAGTAAAATTGTCTGGTGTTACACTGAGTAAAATTATTATAAAGTAGGGTGCAAGTCAATTCTTAAAGGGTTAAAAATCATAGTGTACAAATGATCGAACCTTATCAAATTCATCCGCAGATACGTCGCCATCTCCATTCAAATCAAACATTTTGAAAGCAATGGAAATATGTCGCGGAGGAGCTGTAAAAACAAGTAATTAAAGCACATTACAGCTTCATGATTAATAAGATGTTCTGATACTGTATAAACCCAATAGGGCCAATAATACCTGGCACTTTCCCCTTGATATGAAGCATCATCTACTGAGAGGTAGAAATTTTGGTAGGGTGGGGGCGGCAACTGCCTCCTGATTTGAAAACTGAGTTTTGGCATTTGAAAACGAAGTTTTGGCATTTAAAAACGGAGTTCTGGCTTTTGAAAACGGAGTTCTGGCATTTGAAAACGGAGTTCTGCCATTTGAAAAGAGAGTTCTGCCATTTGAAATGATTGAGTTTTGGCATTTGAAAACTGAGTTTTGGCATTTGAAAACTGAGTTTTGGCTTTTGAAAACTGA
This sequence comes from Paramuricea clavata, assembly GCA_902702795.2. NCBI lineage: Eukaryota > Metazoa > Cnidaria > Anthozoa > Malacalcyonacea > Plexauridae > Paramuricea > Paramuricea clavata. The sequence goes on from CACRXK020002271.1 coordinate 31,743, forward strand.
GTTCTGACTTTTGAAAACTGAGTTCTGGCTTTTGAAAACGGAGTTCTGGCATTTGAAAACGGAGTTTTGGCATTTGAAAAGGGGGTTCTGGCATTTGAAAAGGGAGTTCTGGCTTTTGAAAACGAAGTTTTGGTATTTGAAAAGGGAGTTCTGGCTTTTGAAAAGGGAGTTCTGGCATTTGAAAACAGAGTTCTGGCATTTGAAAACGGAGTTCTGACATTTGAAAACGTTGTTTTGGCATCTGAAAAGGTAGTTCTGGCTTTTCAAAAGGGAGTTTTGGCATTTGAAAAGGGAGTTTTGGCATTTGAAAACGGAGTTCTGGCATTTGAAAACGGATTTCTGGCATTTGAAAATTGAGATTTGGCATTTGAAACTGGAGTTTTGGCATCATTGAAAAGAGAATTCTTGAAATTTGTTACCTTACTTATGCATGCATAAGACCTAATCTGACCAAGGACTACAGTTCGCTTCAGGCACTTGCAGGAAGATCACTTCTTAGGATCCCAACATCTGACAAGCATGACTTACACTCAAAACCACAAAACTCTTCTACAATCAGTTCTATGGAATGTGGGTGCCCACAATCCTAAATTCAATACTTACTTCCAAGTACAGTGAGTAGAAATAAATAATCTGTGAAATTGATCAAGCCATTATTTCCAAGATGTTGTAAGACGCTTTCCCCAGGTGTACCATCATCGTGTGTGTAGCCTTTATACACATCTTTCTGGAATGCAAGAATTGAATGGAAACTGCAATTTAGACTTGCTTCAAGTTAATTAACATGAGCAAATTTAGATTTAAGATAAGCTCTTTAGCTAGCCTTACTAACAGTTACAGTAATTTACTCACTTCTTTGTCCAAATGTTTGAATCTGTCAAGACCAAGACCTACAACAGATAAGGAGGACATTTAAGTTTCAACAATTCAGGCAAATATGTGCTACAAAACAGACAGACAAGAAGACGACAGATAAGTTGCGACTGCGAAAAAAAAGTTTTAATTGGTCAGGTTGAAGAATATTTTTTTGTGGGGGTGGTTAAAAATAGGCAAGTGCCGATGTTCAGGGATTGGTTCCGGGGGTTCATTCACATTTCCCAGGGGGGAGCATGGAATTTGTTTTTAGGGTTTGTTCAGATTTCCATCCAGGGGGGATGTTCAGTTATTTTAGCAAGGTGTTCAGATGTTTACCTTCAGGCTGAAGTATTCCAGGCGTAAGAGATCGAACAAAATCTCGCGGCGTCATAAATATCTCAGTCTCTCCAGTCCCCAAGTGGCCAGTTTGGATTGTTGCAAAGTAACGGAATATTTTATCTGGCGTACTGTATGCTCGAATTCTGTCTTCATACCCAATGATCTGCGAAACAAGTCAGAATTTAAGTTTATAGTAAATAATTTAACCCTTTAAGTGGCAATGTGTCCTAATCAGGGCTCGAAACTTGAAATTTTTGTCAGTATCCAAGTGGATACCAGCATCATAGAATCTAGTATCCATCCTTGAAATATAGTAACCCAGATTTGGATACTAGATATTCTATTTCCAGTATCTAAGCAAGGCAAAATTTTACCTTGCAACCAGGCCTTCAGTTTCAATAATAAAAATATGTATTGAAATTCGAAAAAATTGAAAATAACACACTGCAGCGATACGAAAGAAAGCACCGTTTGTGAAATTTTTTATATATTCTGCCAAAATCCGTTGACATTGAAGTTCGGAAACATGCCAAACGTCTAGATGATTATCTACTATCGCAATTTCTAAGTTTTCCTAGTATCCAGTTGGGATACTGAGCTTATGATACCCAGTATCCAAAATTAAAATCTGATATCCTGTGGATATCGGGATACCGCAAGTTTCGAGCCCTGCCTAATACATCCTACTTTATTGTTTTACTCTGTCTAACACAAGATGATTTTACTCATCAATGGGAGAGTGCTGTAACTCAATGGGTTAACCAAACTATCTGCCCATACATTCTATTAACCCTTTAAGTGGCAATGTGCCCTGATGTGCCCTATTTTATTCTTTCACTCTGTCTATTGCCAGACAATTTTACTTGTTGAGGAAAGAGTGCTGCCACTCAATGGGTTAAAGTAATTATATGATCAGGAAAATCTCAGGCATGATTTATTCCCAGAACCATTGCCAGTATAAATTGTGCTATTCTAGTTAGTTTGTTTGGATAGTGAGTCTTGCATCTACACTGAGACGGCTGGAGTGCATGCATACTGATTATTCAAAGGTCAGAGGGTGTCTTTATAGGCTGGCTTTCATCAGTGGACATCGTTGACTGTCGCGAACAGTGTTTTCATTTGTTTTATTATCGCCAAGTGCCACAAAAAAACAATTTTTTTTTATTTCTTGAGACGGTCGGTGATGTATTGCGAAAGGGCAGTTAAACAGAATTAACATCTGCAAGCTAAGTGTTGCCAACTGATGAAGATCAGGCTTAAGGCAGGAGATGAAAGTGGCCATCGATCATGCAGACACCAAAGTAGAAGGGGAGCCAGCTTGCCTTAACTTACCCTTGTTTCCTTGAAGCTCTTCCTCTTCTTCCTTTGTATCTGAGTCTCTCCACCTTCGCCAGCTGAAGCATCTAACCCTTCCCCACTCCCTCGTTCCAAACCCTCAGCACTCTTGGCGTGAACTTGCCCAGAAAACGTTCTCCTAACAATTAAATAACCAAAACCAATAATCCCGATGGACGAAATGATTAAAACATCCAGTAGCTTGGCTCGCTTCACTTTCTCTGGGTCGCGATTGCTCGATTCGTTTGCATTTGACTGATTTGAGCTGCCTTCTTCAAAATTAGTCGAATATTGCCTTGACGAAACTGCAAGAAATCGTACATTTTGGACTCTTGTAAACAGTTCACGGCTATTTCTGTTGAATATGAAGTTTCGACCGAATAAACGAAGCATTTTGAGCACTATTTTATGCCACAAAAGCTTTGTATTTCGCCGCAGTTCTAAAACTTTAGATCCATATCTCGCCCATGTTGTTGTTTGTGGACATTTAAATTTTTCGAACCGCGTGAAAAACTCGATAGCATCTGTCGGAAGTAGATCGACATTTTCCGAAAGCTTCAAGATTTTTTCAGGATTTTTCAATTATTTTTTAAATCATCTTTTAAGCGTGTTTCATACATAAATTTATTTATACGTACGACGCTTTAAGTTTCTTTACACACATTTAGAAAGAAAATGGGGGAGAAAAGCAAGATTTTTGCAAAGGAAATCAATTCAAATTTTGATACCGGCAAATTACGAGGTGATCGCGAAAGTTTTACAGTGAATGGAATATTAAAGTTAATTAATGTCATAAATGTTTGGGGAGGGGTCATTACAATTCACTTTTACATGCCATGTTAATTCATTTTTCTTCACAACATTAGTGATAAAAAAGTACATAAATCGTGAAATAAAAATAATATCTTACCTATCTTAGTATTTTATATAGTTTTTGCTGATATTCGACCACGAAAATTATATTTCAACTTTTCTCTCCAGCCCCCCTCCCCTACGTCAAAAAATGCTATAAATAGCTCACATTTGTTTGGAGTGGTTTGAAGTGTTTGGTATCAGACAACTTTACAGTAAATAGCGAAATTTAATCTTTTTTTTTGCAAATACACAACTCGAAAGATGCTTGCTGCGGTATTTATGCGAAGGATTCTTTTCAAACAGCCTTTAAAATATGCGATCACTGTGAGTTTATATAAGATAGAACGTATTTTTAATATTTCATGGCTTGTCGACTTAAGAATTTTTGTTATGTTCTAGAACGGTTTGATAGCTGGACGACCTTGTTTTTCAACAACGACAAGTCGATTGGGTAACTATTTTTCAAATGCATTCTCTCTTTAGAGCTCGTATAATCTGTACAGTTCCTTTTGTACATAAAGTTAAATTTTTATAGCACGAATTTTAAGATAAGACAGTCCATCAATATTTGACATAATTAGCAACTATTTGATACATTTGACGCTTATAGTATACCGGATGTGTTTGAATGAGCTTGAGCAAAGAACAGATAGTTTTTTTTATATGTTTCTGTGTGTAAACACTACAAACAGATGGATTGTCAGGACGGGCAATCCGTGTAGGTCATCACAATCTTGTTCCCTGATTTTACCCTAGGAACGAGGTCGAAGTCATCGATGGATGATCAGCTTGAGGGCGATCCCTCTATGTGTATACATACTCCATTAGACAAACTGTCAGGAAAATCGAACATGATTTGTTGCCAGAATCATTGCTAAGTATAGATTGAACTATCCTGACTAATTCATCTAAGTATTTTGTCTTGCATTTACACTAAAACAGATGTTCTGTCATGTGCCAATCTAAATTACAAAGCCCGGCCCCATGTCCAACTTACCTTCATATCTTAGCTGGAACCTTTTCCTGACTTTACAGCTGACTTGAACGTTGAACTAAAACGTGGCCATCCTGTCATTTCAATTCCCTTGCCTACAACCAATGAAACGTGTGAGTTCACGCTGTACGACGCCCATTCTGTGAAGAGTTTTATTGAGAGCATAAAGGAGGAAGATGATGGCATTAAGGAGGCTCTGATACATTCCATGGACGGCAACCGTGTTGCACAGACGACTAGGCTAAGTGTCTTGCTAACAGAAGGATTTAAATTAAAAATTAATGATGAGTTGCATACTGTACACCCATCAAGCGAAGGTATCCATTAGCATACATCATATATAAGCACATTTAGTGAAATGCAAATTAATTGGGTTAAACTCTGCACCACCTTCCAAAGAAGCTTTGGGATTGTACAGTGTCAGTGTATTACTAAACTAAATTAAGGTTAATTCATTTGTAGTAAATGTAGCAATACAGGAGAACTCGTTAGAAAATGTCCGAGACCTTGTTGAAAAGTTGTATGCTAGTCTTGATGTTGGAAATACAAAGGTTTGTTTGCAAAAAAAAATAGGTTTCCTCCTGTAGTAACACTGGATCAACAAGGGATGATCCTTACTGGACCTCTAGGAAGAACAGTTTAGAACTGATAGAACTATCCAATAAAATAAAGTTAGTTTAGTTTAGGCTTCCTGCTGTAGTAACACTGGATCAATAAGAGATGATCCTTACTGAACCTCTAGGGAGAACAGTTTGGAACTGATAGAGCTATCCAGTATAAATAAAGTTGGTTTAGTTCAGATTTCCTCCTGTAGTAACACTGGATCAATAAGAGATGATCCTTACTGAACCTCTAGGAAGAACAGTTTAGAACTGATAGAGCTATCCAGTATAAATAAAGTTAGTTTAGTTTAGGTTTCCTCCTGCAGTAACACTGGATCAATAAGAGATGATCCTTACTGAATCTCTAGGAAGAACAGTTTAGAACTGATAGAACTATCCAGTATAAATAAAGTTAGTTTAGTTTAGGTTTCCTCCTGTAGTAACACTGGATCAATAAGAGATGATCATTACTGAACCTCTAGGAAGAACAGTTTAGAACTGATAGAGCTATCCAAATATCCAGTATAAATAAACTTAGTTTAGTTTAGTTTATAAATAGTTTATAGTTTAGAATTAAATTTAGTTTAAAGTGGCCTGACATGGTATTTTGTATTTTCCAAATACCAGACAGGAACAGATGAGCAACTTTTAGAAGAATTAGAAAAAATCCATACAGAGCTAGAACCGCTCGAAATACAAAGACAACAGCTTGAAAAAGGGGCAGAAACACGAAGCAACGTTTTCGTTTGGGGAGGTCTGGCTTTCATGGCTGTTCAATTTGGTTTCCTTGCGCGCCTCACTTGGTGGGAATATTCCTGGGATATCATGGAACCTGTGACGTATTTTGTTACATATGCTACCAGCATGGCGTGTTATGCTTACTTCGTGTTGACCAGACAGGTTAGACCGTTGGTATATGATACATTTCGATTCGTTGAACGTTTGCTTCGTGACGACCATTCGTCTTACATGCGTAAACGTCTCGCAGCTTGTCAACAAGATTACTTGTTCCAAGTTGTTGACAAGTCTGTCCTCGAACAAGTTGTTATTATCTTGTAACAAGGTTAAGGAGGCCGACAGACTCGCAACAAGTTGTGCCAACAAGTGTGATATCGTCTGCACGTAACAAGTTGTTAACAAGTTGATGACAACAAGCTCGTACTAGCAACTTGTATTGGTCTTGTTGGAACAACTTGTAGCAAGTCTGCTACCGTCATCAACCTTGTAACAAGATGATATTAACAACTTGTTCCAGACTGGGGAAATCCTGGTATCGGCTTGACCTAGCCATGGATCGTACAGTACAATTTCGTTCAAAGAAGACGATCAAAACCTCGACCTTAATTCTTGTTTTCATTGCAGGAGTACATGTATCCAGAAGCACGCAATCGTCAATTCTTAATTTCATTCCACAAGAAAGCAAAACGCCATGGTTTTGACATCGAGAAATACAACAGCCTCCGTGAAGCGATCGCTAAAATCGAAGCTCAATTAGAAGAACGTCATCAGCTAATCAAATCCTCGGATGAATAGGACCGACATTGTTACAATTATAGAACATTCTTGTTAATATAGAACATTTTGAAATGACCGACTACTAAAGAATATAATATGTCGGACTGTCGAGGATTACAGAAATGGTGCGTTTCAGAATCAATAAGCGTCGTAGGGCATCAGATGGTGGTCAACTAGAAATGTTGACACAGGGTTAGGTTAGGGTTAGATAAGGCTGATTTACACTACACCATTTTTGCCTGAAACTGTCGCATGCAACCTGCTTACAACTTGAGTTGTACTGTGTAAATCAAACACACAACTCACCTACGACACTACACAACTTTTGCCTAAAACTGTCGCATGCAACCTGCTTACAACTTGAGTTGTACTGTGTAAATCAAGCACACAACTCACCTACGACACTACACAACTTTTGCCTAAAACTGTCGCATGCAACCTGCTTACAACTTGAGTTATACTGTGTAAATCAAACACACAACTCGCCTACAAAACTGCACAACTTTTGCCTAAAACTGTCGCATGCAACCTGCTTACAACTTGAGTTGTACTGTGTAAATCAAACACACAACTCACCTACGACACTACACAACTTTTGCCTAAAACTGTCGCATGCAACCTGCTTACAACTTGAGTTGTACTGTGTAAATCAAGCACACAACTCACCTACGTTGTCATGGGTGAGTTGTGTGCTTGATTTACACAGGTGATCAAGTTGTAAGCAGGTTGCATGCGACAGTTTTAGGCAAAAGTTGTGTAGCGTAAATCGGCATGTAGCTACAGGAGCATGATAATTAAACTCAATTTTTTGTCACTCTGATAACTGCAGGTTGACCAGCATCTGCTGCACGATGGTGCTTAGTGAAACCTAGCAATACAACCTTTCTCTCAATCAACCTCGCAATTTTGCGCGGAAAATGCATCCTCACCTAGAAGGTGAATTTTCAATTCGACGAAATTAAAACAGTCCATATGGCGTTGAGCGTAAAAACAAACTGTAAATATTCCTAGTGTGTCAATTAAATTGAATTTAAACTAAAACCCCCAGCTGTTCTCTGTGAAAACTGCAAACTTCGGCTCAACCTCGTTCCAGGCTCTTACCTCTTGTGGAGGAAAGACCCTGGTGGGAGCTGGTCACGTGACCTGTTAAAATCTAGCAGATTTTTAATTGACTATCTTGGATTGCTTTAAAAGTAAAATTATAAATGTCAAATATTTATCAACATCATCATCATCATCAATTGAAAATCTGCTAGATTTTAACACATCACGTGAACAGCTCCTGCCAGAGTCTTTCCTCCACAAGAGGTATCAAGGGCCTGGGAACGAGGTTGCAACAATGATAAAGGCGGATCTCCACTAGACGTACGTGTACCAATCTCGTTCACCGAACCTGCGATCCTCGGGAAGGAACGTGAGGCTCTGGGATAATCCGTTTCAGGGAGGAATCTGATTGGCCGTTGATATCGAATGCGCAGTTCGGTCTTAGCCAGGATTCCTGGCTTCCGGCAACGGATTATCCCAGAGCCTCGCGTTCCTTCCCGAGGAACGCAGGCTCGGGGAACGAGATTGTACTTGTACGTTTTATAGCTTTTCAAGTATTTTTCCAAAGGATGAAAAAATCACTCTCCAGTGAATAGCAAGAGGCAAGGGCCTGGGAACGAGGTTGCAACAATGTCTCCATTTGTCTCCAGAACATTCTGAGGGGGGGGGGGTCTCGTCACGAAATCACGAAGATTATTTTTCGATTTCACGAGTCACGAAAAACAAAATTTCATTTTCACGATTTTTAGAAACACAGAAGCGTAACAAAGTCTGAAACCATTTAACGATTTTCTAGACAGCAGAAATCGTTGTAACACAAACACATTTTACTGAATTAGAGCCGTTTATTAAACGACTATGAAAATCATTGCGAGGCATTACAAAACATTACGAGACACAAAGCAACCTCAAGAAACGAAGAAACTTCAAGAAAGACAACCGCGGGAAGCAAATTTATTTATTTTCCCCACATAATATTAAATTTGGGCCGAGTTTTAAACGTAAACATTCACAAGTTAGGGTAAAATATTGGCAAATTCAAGAACCTAGCTAGCCTTTTAGCTCTTCACGATTCACGGCGCGCATATTAATCACGATTCACGGAATGGTATTTCTTTAAATCACGAAACACGAATAATTGCTAATCACGAGTCACGCAAATACCCTTGCCCCCCTCTTCTGGAGACATTGTTGCAAGCTCGTTCCCAGGCCTTGGCCTCTTGCTATTCACTGGAGACAAAGATCTCCAGTGAATAGCAAGAGGCAAGGGCTGGGAGTGAAGTTTAGCACGTTAACACTTATAGCTCTTCAAGCAATTTTCAAAAAAATAAAAAAATCGCTTTGCAGTGAATAGCGTTGTCTGGCTTTCGTACAACCAAACCCTGATTGAAAACTATATTATCTAAAAAATGAACTAATAAATAATGTACAAATGGGACTAGAGGGCATTATTGATTAAGTGTTGTGCAAAGCGAGGGGCAAATCACTCCTAAAAAGTGTACGACATCAAAAGACCTTGCGATTTTTTTTTGTGATTTTTCATGGATTTTTAAAATTTTTTCAAAACCTTTTTCCCCCATCTCTTTTATAATTTTTTTCAAATAGTACTTATTTCTTCAAATTTTTGTTTTTTTTGTGTGTTTTTCTCTGACTCTTTGCTCTTTTAGCACTTTTTGCCATGGTAATTTTCTCTTTTAGCTACCACTTTTGACAGAACAAACGAAGGGGTAAAGTAGAACTAACCTCGGAACTTGATTTTTTTATTTTTGTGATTTTTTTTATTTTTGATTTTTTTGTGATTTTTCTGCGGATGTACGTGATTTAAGTCGGTGATTTGCCCCTCGGTTGCAAAGTCTATTACTACTATATACATATTCCACGTGTCCGCGCTACTAACTCTGTCCATTTACAGGCGGAGTCTCGTCGCCACGGGGATCACCCTCGTCATACAATTGCTCGCATTGTTCGTCATCAATGTGATCGTACACTATCTTATCATCAGCTTCATCATAGTTAGGAATGTCAGTTTCAGAAAGCGGCTCTAACTCTGTGCGTTGCTTAAAGAATAACTTTGGAATCATAATTATACAAACTACCATCACAATAATAAAACCCATCGCACCACCAATAGAATACCAAACAGTATTATAATTACTACTGCTATATATCGAATATAATGGTCTAGCTCTAATACCATATATTTGAAGCTGTTTGCTATTACCACTACATCCCTCTGTGTTACATGCTTGTAAATAAACACTATAATGTAATGTTTTATTCAGGCCAATGATGGCAACACTTTTTGAGCTCAAATTAGTCAGGACAATCTCCTGCCATGTAGAATTTGATTCTGCCGCCGTGTAACGCAATTTGATTTCTCGTAAAACTCCTCCCCAGTACTTCTCCGCCGGCAATTCCCACGTGACTGTGAGGTTCCGAAACTGGTCATCGTAGCTGGTCGGACAAGTGTCGGTAGTGCACGTAATATTCGGAGCTTCGCTCGGCGGTTCTTCGCGAAGTCTCGTAGTTTTACACAATTTTTCGGAAAACTGCCCACAATGGTATTCTTGTATCGACAAGCAGAAGGTACATTTCCCGTAGGGTGCGTAACCCCGGATATGTTTATCCGATAGGAAAATAACTCGTATGTCTACTTTTTTGGATTTGATTGTATACGAGCTTTTTGAGCAGGTGTAGGTCAGCGATACGGACGGTAGTGACCAAGATACGATATCTTGCCATCTCAAGATGACACTGCGGTATGAAGTCTCTATTGTTAGCTTAGTTGGCGGATAAGGGACGTAGAATAATGTTTTAGGTGGTAAAACGTCACATGAAGATAGTGTTAGGTTAAAATTCCAGACTCTGCTTCTGGATTCACACGCTCCTTGTCGAGTCACAATATAAAACGCGAGGTCACTCAAATCATGACCCTCTGTATCAATACGTGCTGTGCATTTTGTCGCAATACACGTAGGCTCAATGTTGTCTTCCACGCAAGGGAAGGAAAAACAACCAAGCAAATCTATTTTAAAGAACACCCTATACACATATTCAATACTTTGTCTCAACCATGAGACCACAACGTACCGAAACGTGTCCTCATCGCTAATAAATTTGGGCGTTGCAACAAGATTAGCCACAGGGTTAGGGCGCATTCCTACGGATACAGAACGATTTGCAAGGTTCTGAGAAGCGGTAGGGCCTATCAGAACACAGGTAAACAAACCAGGGTACTTCGCTACAAACCTCGAAACGATACTGTTATTGGTATAGTGGATAATGGTAGCGTTTGGTAACTGTATTCCATTGCGGTACCATAGCAATGAGAGGTTTGAGAAGGTTCTCGTAAAATTGACGCTGGATAAATTAGAATGTAACATAATTGTAATTGGAATGTTTTCTCCTTTTTTTAGACAAATAGGCGATCTTGGTTCGATCGTTAAGCTGGATATCTCCGAGGATACACTTCTTTTACAAACTGCCACGAGAAGTATCGATGCACCAACGAAAATATGTATGGACGCCATGACTTCAATTTTGTTCATTTGATGTTTACGTTATGAAATTGTCTTTTAAAGTTCCGTATCTTCTCTGTATGTGGCGAATTATGTATATTTTAAAAGAATAATTAAACGCTATCACAATCGAAGTTAGCCCACCTAAAGGGGTGATTGAAATGTAAATCAAAAGAATTTGCTCACTTTTAATTACAAGTCACGCGATTAAGCGATCCATGTCTAGGCATGATCTACATTCTAGTTTAATAATGCAGTACGTTGTACTTATTTAATGTTTTCACATTAGATGGTTATGTTTCCTAAGCTATATTGCACGATAATGGCATAGTGCTTACAACGTGATAATATATGTTAATATATAATGTAGCAAATAATTTTGCTACGCCCTAATACTGCATGCAGTGAAGGAATAATTAATATTGGTAAAAATATGATTTGAGTTGCTGATTTTACTTTTTTTATTCAGTATCTCTTCTCTACTTGCTCGGTATATTTTTTCAACGAATATAGCTCGACAATTGTCAGTTATGTATTATCGTCATGGACAATTGCACCAACGATCAAAAGGCTGAATTAAGGAGTGTCATAATTATCTGGTTAAATAAACAATTGCATTGGAGCAATTTTGGAAACTAACAAAGAGTTTGCCTATTATGGTTGTAGACCTAGTGGCTATAGATTTAAAGATTCTCTAAATTGAACAAAAAAGTCTTATATTAAGTTATTTTTACTTGTCAAGTATGTGAGACAATGCAATGTATTCCATAAGCAAATTATGCCTATACACATTAAATTACAGGAGAAAATTATGCATCTTTTGGCTTCGGCGTTCTTAATCATTCAGGCTACTTTTTATTTGACTTCCTTCTCATTAGATACATATACATCCAACCAGAATGCCTAAAAAATCTTCTAATTAGATGCAAAGCATCATGTCGGAATATCAGCTTTTTCTGCCCCCATGAAGTTACCATAAACCTCGACATTTCTAGAATATTTGTTTGTCTCAGAATCTTTGAATCTCATCGTTATAGCTTCGTTGCAGCAGCGTTTAAGCGCGTTTCGCTGCAGGTGGCTGATGGCTTGGGTTGTGGTACAAAAGGGGCCTGATTCACTTCAGCAATTTGTATAATCATTATACTGTAACATCTAAAATCTGATGCTGCCTTTTAAACTGATTCCAGACTATTTTACTTGTCAACTGATGGAACGTTATCGCACGGGAAAAAGATATTTAATAGTAAACTACTGTTAACAAAATTTAGATTCATATATGAGTTATATTATTAATATTTAATATTGCATTAGATTTAATCATTCGTACTATTCTGCATTAAAGTTTAATTTTACGATTCTGAAAGTTATATAACAACAGCGCTTGGCATTTTGTTATTTTAGTACAGATTACTTCGATACTGTATACACTTTATATATTAATATAATTATTAAATTTAATTATTTATATCATATATAACTAATTTCCTAATGATTTATCTTTACAAAATTTTTAAATTATAGATCATAGCGTTAGCTTCGTGCGAGTGCTGTGCGATGCTATATACATGGAACACAAACTTTCACAATGGTGCATGGCATAAAAAGAAAAATAGTTTATACTAACATTTACTTGCGAAAACTTTTCTTGAACGATCTTCCTTTTTTCGAAACCTTTCTCCCAGTTTCTGTGTCAGACTCCTCATCTGAGAGTGACAACTCCATTTCCTAGAATTTTAAATTCTCATAATTAATCACCTTTTATAATAGACATTCTCAGTTAACTTCTGCCCATTTTTAACGGACATGTCCAGTTATCACTGAAAGTTTCTGTGATCACAGTAGGAATTTTGCATGGGTAAATTCTAAGTTTTGAATGATTTGTAAGAAATGTTTGAGGGAACTTACTGAGTGTTATAAAGGATGGTTTACACTATCTGAAAGTTTCTGTGATCACAGTAGGAATTTTGCATAGGTAAATTCTAAGTTTTGAAGGATTTGTAAGAAATGTTTGAGGAAACTAACTGAGTGTTATAAAGGATGGTTTACACTATCAAAGTTCCTGTGATC
>CACRXK020002272.1:0-28088 GCA_902702795.2 Paramuricea clavata
TCTCTGCTTCAACCAGATTAACCACACAAATGTTATTGTCACCATTGTGACTACCGACACTTTTTACAAATAATACACTGATAGTTGAACACCGAGACTCAGACTGACATATCATACTTTGTTTTCAAATATCTTTGGCTTTGGTTAAAAACCAACAATTATACATTCTTAAACATTTTAAATACTTCAGCCTACATAATTTCCATAATGATGGTCAATTATTCCACTTACTGAGAATACTATTAAATACTTCTTTACCATAAAAATTCTTTTGGGTTTAATTGAAGTATTATTATTCACAGCTGGTCTAAAAAATTGGGTGTTTTGATGCATCATACTTTTGTCAGTAAAATTAAAAACCTATTTAGTCCTATCCGGCTATGCAGAGTTTTATTTGTATTGAGGAGGTAGGGCTTAGAGAGACACAGAGGCTTAATGAATATGGTTACACTGAATTTTATCAGTAAGTAAATTTCATTTTTTACATCCTGAAACCAAAAATCACCATATTATGCATGAATTACATATCACTTGTCACAGAGTGAACATACCAAATTCAAACAACATTCACACTGTTTCTAGATGAAATAATCAACCAATATTTTGGGCAAACAATATAATTCATGAGGGGAAAAAATAAATATTTATATGTGTGCAAATAGTTTCCAGATCAGCTAACAGGATTGAAACCAGCTTTCCCAGTTATGCTTGGAGCTGATGAGAACAGTTAGTTTTGAACACAAAATGGCATGGGACTTTAATTCATCTAGGTGGCAATATATTGCCTTCTCACCAGCACAATTGATCAAGTCATACACATTCATTACTGCCAATCTCTTTATTATTTATGTCTCATTACAAATACAATATATTTTCATTATCAGCAGTATCATTACAACTTGTGCATCACCAATATCATCACAACTTGTATTTCACTACCATCATCATTATTCTCACCATTCTAATTTTATTAGTCAATCAGAATGAATAAAAAATTTCCTATTTTACACCACTCTTATATTACTTAATTGCCCAAGGTCAGGGCCATTTCACATCACTCCGGGATCTGAATACCCTAGCTGCAATCACCTTTTCCATATAATACTAAAAGAGAAACAAACGACAAATGTCTTACTGGCACACTGGAATATCATAATTGCCATAAAATAACTGTCATTTGAAACCACATTCTGCTGTAACAGCACAACTGCTCAAGGTTGCAAGGTAAATAATAGGGATGTAGTAAGGCCAGTATTACTGGTAATTGTCTTTTTACATTTTGCTCACAACCAAAGTCCAATTATATGGAGCAAAAGTTAGAATATCCAGCCACTTTTTATTACTCACTTAATCTTACACTTGACAGGTAAAATTGTCTGGTGTTGGACATAGAAAAATAACAAAGTATGCCATATTTGATTATCCCATATTCCCATTACTGTAGTGTGACCACACAAGACTCTCCCTTGGATGGGTAAAATTGGGGGCTATGGAGATTTAATGGCAAGAAGTGGGGGAAACATTTTCTCCAGTAAAATTTATGGGGGCCATTGGAAATTTATGGGGCCATTGGAATTTTATGGGGGCCATTGGAATCATCAACCAGAGTATTGAGGCGATAAAGAAAAGAATACCTGACTGTAAAATTAATGTAATCTAACTTTCTTGTCACACAAAGTTAGGTAACGTTGGCATTTTCACACTTTTCTATTATTATCGTACTATTCTGTTAAGTATTTATTGGATGAGTCAGAGACCAATGGATTGGTATGAGGGCAGTTAATTTGTAATTTTTGCATGTATTCATTTATTAACTTTTGACTACTGTAATGGTCAGCCAGTTAAATAAGTATCTTACTGAGGGTACTGCCTAACTATTTTACATGTCAAAGAGAACTCCAGTTATGAAAGATTGAATATTTTCTGAGCAAGCTGGAACAGAAAATTTTGATTTTAGTGAACTAACCCTTACCAAACTGACATATATGTAAAATGTCTGCAAGTATCTGTCACATATCTGTTGCAGTACTGCAGCATAACTGCAACAAGGTCTACAATATCTACAAAATATCTGCATAAAAGTTGCAGATATTTTGCAGATATGTTGAGTATCTGTCAACATATCTGCAAAATATCTGCATAAAAGTTGCAGATATTTGCAGATATGTCCATTGTCTGTCAAAATATCTGCAAACTATCTGCATAAAAGTTGCAGATATTTGCAGATATGGTAATTGTCTGTCAAAATATCTGCAAACTATCTGCATAAAAGTTGCAGATATTTGCAGATATGTCAGTTGTCTGTCAAAATATCTGCAAAATATCTGCATAAAAATTGCAGATATATATAGATATGCCAATTGTCTGTCAATATACAGTATCTCGACTACACAGCAAAAAAATAATTTCTTATTGAGAAAACAATTCTTACTTCAAGAAAATACCTGGTAGTCTTCGATATCTTGAAAGCAAGATCCACAAGAGTACGCGATGTTGTCCAGCTCGCTTTCCAGCTCACGTTTCTGATTCTTCTTTAGCACATGGCTTGCGTAACACACTCTCCACTTCAAACAGTCATCACACTGGATAAAGAAAACAAATTTAAATAGATTATACAAGTTAATTGCACTGATACTGTAGAACACCGGTTCTCTACTCTAACGACAGCAAATAGGTTTAACATTAGTCCAAATTTACCTGAATAACAGTCTTCGCATTGTTGGACTTATGGGAGGATGGTGAAAAAGGCATCCGATGACGGGCAGCAGCTTTCAGCTGGTTAGACGGTACGTGCTTCTCTTCATTGCTATCATCATCTTTTCCATACAATTCCTAAAATACACAAGTACAACGTTTATAAAATACACATCTTTCAGTTTTTGTAGTACATGCAGTGAGTGGTGGAATTTCATTTGAGCATACCTGAAATGATTTGTAATGATCTCTATGTGGAATCGGATAAGGTAAGTGGTGGAGCTTGTCAAACAAATCAGGTTGGGTTCTGGGAATTCTGCAAGCACAATTCTCTTCTTTGCACTTTTTTATGCTAAATTGATAGTGGCCTTTCCGAGTATGACTATGCATGAATTTTTTTAGCTTCTTTGAAATCTTGCAAGGCTTGGACGTATCTATTAGCACATCTAAATTGAAGCCTGGGTCTATCTTGTGAAGTTGTGAAGCCGTCTTTGTGATGCCCTCTTTAGTGGCAGCAGTAAACACTTGGAAGTTTTTCCCCTTGAGTTGGCATCTCTTAAACTGAGAACTCAGAAGGATCTTGGGCTGTTCAAGCGAGTCAGAGATTTCATGTTGAGCACTTGGATTTTTTTCCGCTACTTTCCTAATTTTTTTCAAATTGTTAGCAGATTTCAGTGCGCCCTCCTGTGTTTCTGTTTCTGTCCTCATGACACCCACGCCTTGTAAAGCTAAATTGAGATTAGACATGACTCGCTCTGCAGGATTCTTCCATGAGTGTTGTGGAGGTGTCTGCACCAGTATAAGCATGTCTAAATCTCGCTCCAGAAAGTATGCCACTTGACTAAGTTGCGTTCTAAGAAAACGTAAGTTGTGATCGAATCCACCGTCGTGATAGTGACATTCTACTGGTTTGTCCTGATCTGAAGTATTCAGGCAAGTATTCAATTCACATGCATGTCGAAGAGCAGATGAAGGTTCAGCTTTGAGACCAACATACACTTGGCCATCATAGAAACTTCCATCTATGGAATCCGGGATCTCTACAACTAGTGAGACGGAAGGAGATAATGAAAACTTGGTAAAGTCATGGTCACCAACTTCGAAAGACTGGTTCAAGCCGACAATGACACGCTTGCCCCGCTCCACAGCAGCTACTGGAAAGCCAGGCTCCCCTACTTTGATGGTATGCTTGTCATCTTCGCACACAAGGCTTGCAATATCCTGGAACTGCACACAAAATTCTTTCTGGTATCTAAATACAGCTGATGCATAGTGGGCATCTACATGACTCTTTCTAAACTGGCGTGCTGCAACAACCATTTTGACTTTCAGTCGTCCTGTGTGTCTTTTGCTAGCTGCACATGCCTTACTTGGCCAGAACTGCAACCGGAGCCATTGAATGGATGGTATTGGTGTTCCTTCAGGGCACTGTTCCTTCACCTGTTCATGCAAGTCTCGAGCATTCATTGCCATAGCCAGATGAACCACACTTTCCCCATTCTCAGTGACATTATCATTTCGTCTATCATCTACTGCCGTCTCTACCTTGCCTTTTATATAATCCTGGCACTTCTGCAGGAAAAGTGGATAGTCTTCCGGTCGTCCAGTGTTGTTTACTCTCAAGTCCCACAAGATGTCAGGATCCTCGTGATCCAGTACCTCTTGTATCCGACTGTCAACTTCCTTCTCGGACAAGTTCCGTGCAGCCGCAGAATCCCCAGTTAATCGGCGGTATGCTTCACGAAGGAATGCACTCTTAACTCCAGTTACTTTTCCAAAGCAAGAAAGGAAGTCTCTCTTCATAGCCCTACTATGGTAGACAGGAAATTGTAATTTGAATTTGTCTTTGGTCTGATCGTTTTTCTGCTGTCGAACACTTTCATTGTCAGCTACTTCTAGCTTCCACACGAAATGGAGATGGTTGTGCAATGCTGTATAAGAGTATCTAATACACTTGATAGGGAAGACCAGGCCAGTCATGTATTCAAATCTCCTTCTCCTATCGGCTGGAGCAAAGTCGTTAATAAAAATGGCTTCGTAGGAATCTGCATTTTGGAGTGCTTGGTGCAGGCTTTGATATTTAGCTCTCTTTGTAGGTGTAATGTTCATTGCTTGATACACCTGCCATTCATCAACATCTGTGCGAGCAATTTTCCTAGCTTGAGACGTTTCAGTTGCTGCCAATTGTTCATCCAGGTAGTTGGCATATTTCCTCAGATTATCAGCTAGTCTAAGCAAAGCATTGTACACTCCTAGTGATAAGCAAATGAGGAAATTTAATATGAATAAATGAGTGTCTATTAATAATGATGCATGTGTATATGTATTTAATAATTTATATATCATGGAATGACCAAAATTACACACACCTTTCCATGCATCCCTTTTGAGGTAGCTGCAACTGCACATCTGAAAAAGTCGCTGTGAATAGGCGAATACATCAATATAATTCAAATTGTTGTACTGACGTTTTCTGTGTTTGGTTATTTCTGGTTTGTTGTAGCCTTGGAGGTGCTTGAACATCTCTGGAATCCCACACCCTCTGTCTTGCAAGGTCTTGTCATGTCCATCAATAGCCCACAATACATCAGCCAATGTGTTAATGAAGTTACATCCCTGATCAGTAACAGCATCTGCAGTCCACCCAAGCTCGTTAATCTCAAGCCAACCTAAAATGTCGTTCTTCAAGTCCAACTTGCGATTAGGCTTTTTCACTTCATACTTGTGTGGCAATGATTTCTGCTGGCGTTGCATGGCCATCATTATAGTGAAGGGATTTTGTGTGTGTGGAACCTTGTCTTCTGCATCTCTTGCACAAGCTGGTTCAGTGACAACAAATTCAACGAATTGACCCAAGCATACAACATCTGAGATGCGCTCTTGTGGACTGGTATTTACCTTTTTGTCACTCTTGCTGTGACCTATCCTGACTTCAACCTGCAACAGCCAATTGGTGGCATTGACTAAGGTGTTTATATTATGGAAACACATTCTGATCACTTTTGCATGCCTTAAACAATTTTATAAACAATTAATATATTTGCCTTTAATATTAATTTAATATGAAGAGATATAAATGTTGATATACTATTATTATTATATTAAAATGATAATATTTTTGACACGTTTTTGACGATATTAAAATTCTGTCTATATGCATATATTAAAATATTTAAAAGCGGAAAATATTTTAAATATGTTAATATTTTCATTATGTAAAAATGAAGTCATTTCTAATATATATTTATTTCTATTTAATATATATTTATAAAATACATGCACTTGAATGTTGTGCTATATTCATGTTTATAAAAACGACGAGATTTAGTACATAGTCAGTCACTACTTACTTGAACCGTTTGATATTTCTCATCTATTGCAACTCCTGTACCATCAAATTCTCCACTTGCAAAATCGTTGAAAATATCTGACAAACTCTGGTCTCCATCCTTAGTAGAACCATGGATAATAAAATAAATGGATAGGAAACTAGCTGACGTGACCTAATGTTTTTACTGGGATTGATGGCGTGGTTGGATGCCTCAACCTAGTTGAAAATCAAATTCTCAAAAACGGCATGTTTAGCAATAATACAGCTAAACATTTTAGTCAAAGAGCAAATAAATGTAACCACGCCATTCTACGATGAAAACTCTAATTATTCCCAGTCAATTTTAGCAAATATTTCAAGCACTAAACAGCAGGGATGGCATCTTGTCTTTTAATAATTTGTCTTTTATTGTCTTTTATTATTAAAAGAAGAATTGAAATATGACTGGAATTTGTCTTTTATTGTCTTTTATTCAGATTTTTATTTTTTATAAACTGAGTTTAGTTATCTTCGAAACTTTCTGCGCCATTAATCACACTTCACACATTTTACAACAACAACATATTTTTACAATTTTACTCTGCACAACTCTGCACATTTTGAATCTTTACTCTTATGCGTGGTCCTGGGACCTGGGTACGAGGTTGATGGCTTATACATTCAAATTCCGAAGCATTGAAGCAAGGTAAAATTTACATATTTTTAATAATTAAAAAAATTACATATTATTTAAGTCTTTAATTAATACTAATGAAAATGTCTATGTCTATAGCCCTTGACTTTAAGTCTTTAAAGTATTTTCAGTGAAATAAATCTACATAAAAACTACTATTTTTAATTTTTTATTTGTATAAATTGAATGTATAAATTAAATGCGTGTGTAGACTGTAGACTACTAGACTGTGGACTGTACTGTAGGCTGACAGTGAAAAATACATCGCAAATTTCGTTAAAATTTGTGACGCCAATTTCGTAGCTACAAATGTAAAAAAATACAAAACAAAGACGAAAAAAAATTACCTTGAATACTTTGTCGTGGCTTAGGCATGTTTTTAAAACAATTAGACCAGTTTACGCTTCAAGATCACCCTTTTAAAGTGGAAAATATAGCAAAACAACAAATATGCCGAGAACTTTGGTAACATTCGCAATACGCGTGACGTCACGTTTTTCAACAAGGATGCAGTCAATGACGTCAGAAGTTTCCAATCCATTTATTTTATTATCCATGGTAGAACGTGCGTACCAATGTTTAAGGACTTTTTTGGACGTGCCATTAGGCGTCCTTATGCAAGCACATATGAAAACCATTTTTATACTGTATAATGATATGAACGCAACGCTTCGATTAATATTATGGTAAATATAAAAATATGGCGCCAAACATTGGCGCTAAAGATGCCGAGCATCTCCGAACAAGATTCCGAGCATCTCCGAACGGTAACCGAAGGTGTCCGACAGTTTCCGAAAGGCCGAAAAATAATTAAAAATAAAAGAAATATTCACGCGGCTACGGTGGCCCAGACGCGACAGCACAAAAACAGTTTTTGTATTTTTTGATTTTTTGATTTTTTGATTTTTTGATTTTTTGATTTTTTGATTTTTGTATTTTTTGATTTTTGTATTTTTTGATTTTTTGATTTTTTGATTTTTTGATTTTTTGATTTTTTGATTTTTTGATTTTTTGATTTTTTGATTTTTTGATTTTTTGATTTTTTGATTTTTTGATTTTTTGATTTTTTGATTTTTTGATTTTTTGATTTTTAGATTTTTTGATTTTTTGATTTTTTGATTTTTTGATTTTTTGATTTTTTGATTTTTTGATTTTTGTATTTTTTGATTTTTTGATTTTTTGATTTTTTGATTTTTGTATTTTTTGATTTTTTGATTTTTGTATTTTTTGATTTTTTGATTTTTCGATTTTTTGATTTTTGATTTTTCGATTTTTTGAATTTGATATATATTTGGATTTTTTTAATGTTTAAAGACCTTGTCAAGTTCGTTCTGCACATCAGTTCTGTTCATAACAAACGGCGACCCACAGAAATAAATATTGCCCAAATTTTGCATTTTTCGAAATGTTTTGAATTGAAACGTACTCTAGTTTATATTCATTTACAATAGCGAACCAGAAAACTGTTAGATATTTATTATTTAGTTAATAGTATGTCTTATTTTACAAATATATAGCAGTCCAAAATATAAACAAAGCGTCGAAGGATTTATTTACATTACGCGGACTTGACATGTATGGTCTTCAAAAGTTTGAAGTACTATAGGCGAGGCCGAGTATCTTTTATAAGTCTGATAAAACACGCACTGCGGATGTAAATTTTATGTCTACAATCTAGATAAAGCATGAGCGGCCGTGTTGTATCAAATGTACAAACTTGAGCCAAAGACAATGTCTGGGACAACAATGTCACAACATGTACGCGATACTTCGTATGACTTGTGATCAAACGTTTGAGAACATTCGTATTCTTCAACAATTTTAAATATTCAATGAATGATATTTGGTGAGAAAATTTAACTTAAAGTTTATCTAAATGAGTTTTTTAGTACTATTTAATACATGATCAGCAGTGTTTTATCAGATATAAAATAGGAGGCGAAGCCGAATATCTTTACTCTTTAGGTCTGATAATAAAGAAGACATCGGCACTGTATTTTAAAGGGGAAGTCAAGTCCGTAATGTAAACAAACGGTTTGTTTACATTTTGAACTGCTGTATTTTTTAAAATATGATGTACTGTCTGAATATCTAACACCATTTTGGTTCGTTATGCTTCTACATGAATATGAAATAGAGTTTGTGTTCAGAAAAATTCGAAACATTCAAAATTTGGGCAATGTTTACCTCAGAGGGCCCTCTATTGTTATGCGCAGAACCGATGCGCAGAACGGACTTGACTTCCCCTTTAAATTGCTTCAAAAACGATCGCTCTATACTACGGTCATTGGCGAAGTAATTTTCAAAAAATACGTTGTGTAAGTCGAGAAAATCAAAGTTAAAGTTTATGTAAATCAAGGGAAATCTCTATCACATGTAAACGACACGCTTATGTTATGATTTTTCTTTGTGTTTTCCTCACAAATTTAATACGTTTTTGAAATGTAAATATCAGCCTGCGTAGAAGGCGGTATTCGCGGGCTTTTTCCCTGACTACGAACGAACTTCAAACTTTTATTTTCAAACTTTTATTTTCAAACTTTTATTTTCAAACTTTTATTTGCAAACTTTTATTTTCAAACTTTTATTTTCAAACTTTTATTTTCAAACATTTATTTTTAAACTTTTATTTTTAAACTTTTATTTTTAAACTTTTATTTTCAAACTTTTATTTTTAAACTTTTATTTTTAAACTTTTATTTTTAAACTTTTATTTTCAAACTTTTATTTTCAAACTTTTATTTTTAAACTTCTATTTTCAAACTTTTATTTTCAAACTTTTATTTTTAAACTTTTATTTTTAAACTTTTATTTTTAAACTTTTATTTTTAAACTTTTATTTTTAAACTTTTATTTTTAAACTTTTATTTTTAAACTTTTATTTTCAAACTTTTATTTTCAAACTTTTATTTTCAAACTTTTATTTTTAAACTTTTATTTTCAAACTTTTATTTTCAAACTTTTATTTTCAAACTTTTATTTTTAAACTTTTATTTTTAAACTTTTATTTTCAAACTTTTATTTTTAAACTTTTATTTTTAAACTTTTATTTTCAAACTTTTATTTTTAAACTTTTATTTTTAAACTTTTATTTTCAAACTTTTATTTTTAAACTTTTATTTTTAAACTTTTATTTTTAAACTTTTATTTTCAAACTTTTATTTTCAAACTTTTATTTTCAAACTTTTATTTTCAAACTTTTATTTTCAAACTTTTATTTTCAAACTTGAACAGGAATATAAAGTCTGGACAAGAGTATTAGTGCATAAATAAATAAGGGAAAGTACATTTATTATGCCAAGGGGGGAGGTGAAGATGTCAAGGGGGGCATCGAAATATTCTCTGGCAATCTGGCATTAAACGGGGGGGGGGGCTCGATATACTGAAGGTGGGGGGGAAAGCTCTGAACTTTTCAAAGGGGTCTGGAGTGTTCACTCACACATAGTTCATGGAATAGATGGTTTGAAAACTCCCCCTACTGTGAAATTCAGGCAAAAATATGTAAAATTGAAGTTAAAATTTTGGCATTTTCAGGTAAAATTTTCGTAATAAAGTAATTATTTTTGGGAAATGATAACCATTTTTGTAAAATACTGTCAATTTGCATAAAATTTGTTTGCGAATTTGCTTTAAAATACGCCAGAAATTCAGTTGTAGAGCTTCAAAAATGTAAACATTTTCTGGGGGAGGACCCCCAGACCCCCCTTTTCTCCCGAAACTTAATATGAGAGTCCCAATCAATCACAAAAAGCTTTATTATTATAATTACATGTATAATCCTCCAACATCCCCCCCCAAACGTCAGATGCTTTGCTAGATCCCTGATGGTTGTATTCGAAACCGATTTCAGTTTCAAGATATCCTTAGTCTGCTCTTCTATAAATGGATACATGAAATCACCTATAGCTCACTGAAATTTTTCTGGCGCCAATCCAATTTTTTTTTTAAAAAGGGTGCCATTTAATCTGGCGCCAGTGAGGTGAAAGAAGCAGTAGGTCGGTATTTTTGTTGAGGAGAAGTACATGCTTGAGTATATCAGACATCTCGAGGAGCTGCAAATTGTATCTATGATGCCTATGATAAGAGGAAATGCCGGATTGTACTGCTTCGATTCCGAATTCTGAAGGGGGGCATTGAAAATTTTAAAAACTTGGAGGGGGGCATCGGAAATTTACCAACAATCTCAACAGGGGCCATGTAAAAATATGAGCTTTTTTTCAAGACATATCCATTCCCCCCCCCCTCGACATAATAAATGTACTTTCCCTAAACAGTGATCATGTATATATATATATTGTAGTATGAACTTGATATATGTACAATAAAGTATCCTAAACCAGAATGCGGTGCATCACACAGGTCGATTGGACAACTAGTAGCTTAAGAAAAGTTTTCCCGTCATACCATAACGCAATGGCACGTTTTTGACCAACTTTTTTTTAAAAAACATCGCAATCTCTAAACAAGAAGGGCACCTTTGACGTTAATTTAGTATTTACAGCGACATTAGCTTGTACAAAAAAGGGCACTTTTCATCACAAAAAGGGACACTTTCGGTCCTTTAAAACAATTTGGGAGGGGGGGACGTGCCCCCTCTGCCCCCCTCTTCCTACGCCCCTGATTCCAAGACCACTTGATCCCGAGATTGAAGGCCTTATGTAGATGAGCATTTCGAGTGGAAGATTCATATATATTTAATTTAGACCTATAACCAGCTGCTGAAAATAGAACTATAGCAGAAATCGAACCTACGGCCCTGCAATTCCGTTGCAGTGCTCTAAGCACAAGTTCTTGTTTATATACAGTATTTAGTCCAGGTGATGCCATTATATAAGATATGAACAGATTGAAGGATTTATGTAGGATGGAAATTTCAAGCACAAATTTCAAGAAAAATCCCAAGCGCAAATTGAGATTTCCAGCGTCATATTCCCAAAAATCTTTATCTTTACCCACAGGTTCGATTCCTGTCAGATGACAGCATTTTCGCAACTGCTCCTGTAGTTAAGTCTAAAATTGTATATATATTGAATCTTTCAATTTACATCTACTGCATGCAGGATCGCCGAGAGAGAGGCAGAGGGGAACTTTATCTCGGGCGGGGCTCGCAGAACAAGGGATCCTTAAAATTTATTGATGCAAGATTGATGAACTCAGAATATAAATCCCAGGACCCAGATGATACATCTAAAAATCTCAAAAAATTAAGAAAATTGTCGGCAAAAAATAAACGATTTTATGTCCGCAAAATTTTTCCGGCACCAAATGAACCATTTGTCCGGCGCCATATGTCGTGAAAAGTTTTTTATCAAGATTATACGTACAGTGTAATTTACAGCATGAGCTCCACAATTTACTATATGAGTAAATTGTTAAACGCGTCCAAATTTATCAACATGATAAATGCCAAATTCGCGGCCCTAACCCTTAACCTTAATTTTGTGTTACACAGCTTCGATTATGTTATATTTTCCAATTATCAGTAACCTTGCCCGCTCATTCAAGTGCTACAGTATGTATATCTATACTGAATAAAAAAACAATCAAAAAATCAAAAAATCAAAAAATCAAAAAATCAAAAAATCAAAAAATCAAAAAATCAAAAAATCAAAAAATCAAAAAATCAAAAAATCAAAAAATCAAAAAATCAAAAAATCAAAAAACTGTTTTTGTGCTGTCGCGTCTGGGCCGCCGTAAATAAGGGAGTACATTTATTATGCTGAAGGGTGGGGGGGGGTGAAGATGTTAAGGGGGACATCGAAATATTCTCTGGCAATCTGGCATTGAACGGGGGGCTCGATATACTGACGGTGGGTGGGGGGTAGCTGTAGACTTTTCAAAGTTTTGGTCCAGCAGTGGCCTGGAGTGTTCACTCCCACATAGTTAATGGATAGATGGTTTGAAAACTCCCCCTACTGTGAAATTCAGACAAAAATATATAAAATTCAAGTTAAAATTTTGACATTTTCAGGTAAAATTTGCGTAATAAAGTAATTATTTTTGTGAAATGATAACCATTTTTGTAAAATACAGTCAATTTGCATGAAATTTGTTTGCGAATTTGCTTTAAAACACGCCAGAAATTCAGTCGTAGAATGTAAACATTTTCTACACCCTTTTTCTCCCGAAACTTAATATGAGAGTGCCAATCAATCACAAAAAGCTTTATTATTATTATTACATGTATAATCCCCCAACATCCCCCCCCCCCAAACGTCAGATGCTTTGCTAGGTCCCCCTGATGGTTGTATTCGAAACCGATTTCAGTTTCAAGATATCCTTAGTCTGCTCTTCTATAAATAGATACATGAAATCACCTATAGCTCACTTAAATTTTTTTGGCACCAATCTAAAATTATTTTTTTTTAAAAGGGTGCCATTTAATCTGGCGCTAGTGAGGTGAAAGAAGCAGTAGGTCGGTATTTTAGTTGAGGAGAAGTACATGCTTGAGTATATCAGACATCTTGAGGAGCTGTAAATTGTATATATGATGTCTACGATAAGAAAGAATTCCGGATTGTATTGCTTCGATTCCGAATTCTGGAGGGGGGGGGGGCATTGAAAATTTTAGAAACTTGGAGGGGGGCATCGGAAATTTACCAATAATCTCAACAGGGGCCCTGTTAAGACATATCCATCTCCCCCCCCCCTCGGCATAATAAATGTAATTTCCCTAAACAGTGATCATGTATATTATATTGTAGTATAAAACTTGATGTATGTACAATAAAGTATTCTAAACCAGAATGCGGTGCACCACACACGTCGATTGGACAACTAGTAGCTTAAGAAAAGTTTTCCCGTAATACCATATATAACGCAATGGCACGTTTTTGACCAAATATTTTAAAAAAAACATCGAAATCTCTAAACAAGAAGGGCACCTTTGATGTTAATTTAGTATTTACAGAGACATTAACTTGTACAAAAAGGGCACTTTTCATCACAAAAAGGGACACTTTTCGTCCTTTGAAACAATTTGGGAGGGAGGGCACGCGCTCCCTCTGCCCCCCTCTTCCTACGCCCCTGATTCTAAGACCACTTGATCCCGAGATTGAAGGCTTTATGTAGATGAACATTTCGAGTGGAAGATTCATACATATATTTAATTTAGACCTATAACCAGCTGCGGAAAATAGAACTATAGCAGGAATCGAACCTACGGCCCCGCAATTCCGTTGCAGTGCTGTAACCAACTGAGTTATAGAGTTCAGTTGTCGAGCTCCAACCACAAGTTCTTGTTTATATAACAGTATATATAGTACAGGTGATGCCATTATATAAAATATGAACAGATTGAAAGATTTATGTAGGATGGAAATTTCAAGCACAAATTTCAAGAAAAATCCCAAGCGCAAATTAAGATTTACAGCGTCATATTCCCAAAAATCTCTATATTTAGCCACAGGTTCGATTCCTGTCAGATGACAGCATTTTCGCAGCTGCTCCTGTAGTTAAGTCCGTAGTTAAGTCTAAAATTGTATATATTGAATCTTTCGTTATAAATTTCCATCTACTGCATGCAGGATCGCCGGGAGAGAGGCAGAGTGGAACTTTATCTCGGGCGGGGCTCGCAAAACAAGGGACCCTTAAAATTTATTGATGCAAGATTGATGAACTCAGAATATAAATCCCAGTACCCAGATGAATAATACATCTAAAAATCTCAAAAAATTAAGAAAATTGTCGGCAAAAAATAAACGATTTTATGTCCGCAAATTTTTTCCGGCACCAAATTTCCGGCGCCAATTTTCCGGCGCCATATGTCGTGGAAATTTTTTGATCAAGATTATACGTATAGTGTAATTTACAGCATGAGTTCCACATTTGAATTTTATTATACCAGTAAATTATTAAACGCGTCCGAATTTATCAACATGATAAATGGCAAATTCGCGGCACCTAACCCTTAACCTTAATTTTGTGTTACACAGCTTCGATCATGTTATATATACCCATTATCAGTAACCTTGCCCGCTCATTCAAGTGCTACAGTATGTATATCTATACGGAATAAAAAAAACAATAAAAAAATCGAAAAATCGAAAAATCAAAAAATACAAAAATACAAAAATACAAAAAATCAAAAAACAAAAAATCAAAAAATCAAAAAATCAAAAAAATCAAAAAATCAAGAAATCAAAAAATCAAAAAATCAAAAAATCAAAAAATCAAAAAATCAAAAAATCAAAAAATCAAAAATCAAAAAATCAAAAAATCAAAAAATCAAAAAATCAAAAAATCAAAAAATCAAAAAATCAAAAAATCAAAAAATCAAAAAATCAAAAAATCAAAAAATACAAAAACTGTTTTTGTGCTGTCGCGTCTGGGCCACCGTAGTATTTTTATGATTCTTGTGTGTACGAGTATGCTTTGCAAAATAATCTTTCAAAGTAAGACGTTTTCCCGACTGCACGATTTACTTTCGCCTCGGCCAGTTACAAAATTCAAAAGCCGTGTCGAAGTGAGCTGTGGTGTTTTCTGACAAAACAAGAAATGTCTACTATTATTTAAGTTTTCCTTGTACAGTATTTATTAGTGCAAATGTCTGATGAAATACTACGCGTATTGCATTGTCGGTAATATTTTAATTTACAATATTCTGTACTGACAAATAAAAGCAAGACAAATAATTAAATGAAACTACTAAATTAATTTAGGCCCTGTTTACTTAATAGCTCTACGCCTAAGCCGATGTAGTCTACAAGATTCGCACGCCACCCAGTTTTTCAGTTTCAGAATACGCCGAATACTTGAAAAATGCGACTATACGATAAAATAAAACAAAGATTGTGAACGGGATAAAATTTGTAGGCAAGCATTGCTCCTGAACGGCAAGTGTTGGTGTCCAGCGAAACAAGCGAACCGTATATTCCTGTACACCGTAAACAGGTTATGCGAGGTTTTATATTTGTGTTTATTTAATATATTGAACTAAGTCAGCTCTATAACTAGTATAAGAGCATATTTAAACTAAATATTAATTATAGCAATAGCCATATTGTTCAAGACGAGAGAAAGGAAATTTCGTGTGAATCACCACTTGCATGGAGACGCCTAGATACGGCTTGGATGCAGAGCTTTGCCTGTAGTTGAAAATCTCCAGAAATATCGGTATATCTTAGAAAACATAGACGGGATCTTCATAGATTTTAGCTGATTCGTGTCAAACTTCGCTCTACACATAAATAATATCGATTGAGAAGTCTTTTGGCTATTTATTACAGGATTATGTCGTGAAAGAAGGTAGACGATCTGCCGGAAGTTTCCGTCTTCATCTGAGTCGTTTCCGCGAAGGGCTATTCCGTTTCTTGTCAGTGTTTTAGTCACGTCAATAAGCATTTCGATAACCTCTCTATTCTTCGCTTTTTCGCTTTCGTCGTCGATAATACTTCTTCGCTGCTGTTTTGACAATAATCCATCGATATGGTTACCCTCTCGGACAAAAATAGCATAGTCACGAATTGCGGCAGTGTGAGCGTCACAGCTAAAGTGGGTTTGTAGTTTCCCTGGTTTGTTTTTGCCTCGACTGCCTTTCATCTTAGACCAATCATCGATACTTTCTATCCACGCTTTCTCTGATATTTCTCTCTGATCGCCTTCTTTTCCAAATATACTACACACGAAGCAGTAAGCCTTGTTTGCTAAAATACTGTACTCTAAGTAAGGGTAATCATCGAACCATGATTGAGAAAATGAGCTCTGCTTTCCCTTCTTGGTTAGTTCAAGATTACGTGGATAAATAGATAGTTTTGGTTGATATGGTCCAAGATGGATTAGGTACTTTATTTGGTTTCTTGTTAACGTTTCCGGTCTTCTAGCTGGATCATGTTCAATAAGATTGCTATCCTCAAGCATGTCGGATTCAGCCTCTGTTTGATTCTGGACTGCTTGTAGTCCAACTTTTGCAGACTCTTTCACGTCCTCAACCATTGTTACAACTCTTTCGCAAGTACTAATAAGTTGTGTATATGCAGATTTCAAGTGGACTTGATTTTGATCAGTTGCTTCACTCACTAGGCTAGATAATTTCTCGGAACTCCTTCGTAACTGACCGAGACAGCGGAGATACCGCTCTGTTGATGACACCGTTACATTGTCAGCGTTTTCGAGTGTATTTTCAGTATCTTCAAGCATCAATTCGGGAATGGTGGCAGTGCTGTTTGGCAATGGTGGCAATTCAGTTTCTGTGCGTACAAGATCAATTTTACGACATTCACGATCGTTCACGTCCGTTTCAGCTGTTTCAGATCCTTGAAAAATCGATTCAGACACTATAACTGATGCTTGTGAACAGATTGTTTGTTGTTTTTCATTTTCGGCAGTTGCAGAATCAGATGAAATATTTCGGTGGACGTCAGCGTCGGGCAAGCTCGGCTGGTCAATCTCTATTTCTACATCAACTTCCTTTTGAACAGGAGCCCAGCTCGCGTCATAAGAAGTCGACTCCCTTGATCTTGACTGTGTTTGAAGCTGTTGTAAACTTGTTCGCATTTTGTTGGCTGTTAACAGGAACCAATAGACTATCCAAAAATATATATTATACATAAAAATACATTATAATTATTGTGACTAGTATGGTGTAAGTATTAGCATAAAATCTATATCATAACCTCATTTAAATGTTCTATACTTCTTCGACTATACACACCGTCTGTCTTGCTTTTTGCATACACTAGTTGTTTCCAAATGGAATCAAATAGAATCGAAGTACACACAGCAACATGCCGATAAACAGACATAATACAGCTATACAAAATCTCAGTCTGGCTACTGCATGTCTGCATCAATTATATATTATTATAAAAAAAATTCAAATTATACCTCACTCAAAAGTTCGACAGGTTTGAAAGATTCAAAATTCAGGAGCCGTTGGGATTTGTCGACTATATCTTAAAACTTCGGCGTCAGTCCTTTGTGTATTGATTGCTGGTGATATGTCGTATTATCTGCGTTTAGTACTTTGTCGCATCGTAGGCAGATCACGCGCTTTCGATTGGTCCGTTCGGCCGGGTCAATTTTCCTGCGTTTCATTCCACAGTCTTTGTCAGACACTCAGACTGTCAAACATTCAGTATTGGGAATTCCTCATTCCTCCTTTTTGTTTGCCCCCAAATCACAAAAAGTCACATACTTTATACTTAGGTTAACATCAAGACGCTGTTCACTGTATAATGAATATATAAATGCGGAAAGATATGGATTATACAGTCACGTATAATATAGAGAATAGTAATACTAGGCTAGGACAATGCCCCCGTAGTGGCTCATTCAACCTAAACTATTCAACAATGTAACAAATCTACGAGACAGATCTTTAGATATTAGACGAATATTGCGAATATATCGGCCATAATGGGCCATTTGTGTAGAATTAACAAACTATATACGAGTAAAAATATGATATAGTACACAGCACACTGCACACAATACACATGTCGCAAAATATTGTAATTTTATTAACATAAAGAGTTGCTGTATCAATTTAAGCAAACAAATAATTCTATGTATTTCAAATACACTGTATCATTATCAAAAAGTAGATGAAATAATGAAATTAATATAATTTCTTGCACGTACCTTGTGTGTAGACTGTGGTTTGACTTTGTAAACACATGTATTTCAGTATTTGTCAAAACCGGAAGCGCCCAAAAAACGGAAGTGAATAATAAATTTACTTCGCGAAAAAAAATTCTGGTTATTTTTGCCGATGGGAATAGTAAATACGGACGTGCAATAACGTATTCTTTTTATTCAAATTTGTATTCTTGCAAAATAAAGCCTTGGCCACGTTGCAAAGACGGAAAACCTCTTGAACGTATCAACGTAGCCATAATAAATTAAAACCTTATCTATTTTCCGCATTTCAATCCTCTATTATTTGCCCGTTTCCCTTATGAGTTTTCAAGATTTTTTACCTGATTTATTAACGCCAGTTTTTCATGGATTTACCTGAAATTTTCAAATCGTCTTAGTTGGGGGGTGTCACACCCCCCCACACACCCCCCCGGTCGCTACGTCCCTGAGCGCAAGTCGTCCATTAAAACTACTATAGGTTAAACATTTTTCTGTCTAGATTCATATACCAATCATTGGTACAGTCTAGTAATGCAGTTGCTGTAGAATGAGATTTTCCAGAACCGAATTGAGAATCGCTAAGGAGTTCAAATTTTGTTAAATAGTTATACAGTTGATCATACATAATTTTGCTAATCGCAGGTAAAACTGATATTGGTCTATAGTTTCCTGGTATAGTTAAAAAGAAAAAAGACAGGAGAAATGGCGGTGGAAAATGAAAATATATTGAGATGTCAGCGTCCGTACGGAGATAAAAATTGCTGTTAAACGAAATCTATATGACTTCATTATCCTGAATTAATATCTCGCATTAATTCTTATGAAAAACTGATGAATGGACAATAATATATTCTCATTTTTTGGCTGAGAGTGTCAAGTTTTCAATGAAAATTTTCGAGTTTAGCGCATTTTGGCTTGAATAGAAAAGTTAATTAAGATATCCTGGTTCGGGTTTACGGATACGGGTGATATACACGTATACCTATATACCCCGAAAATTGGGGGTACGACTTGCAACTTAAAAAATCCAAGATATTCAGGGTACGAAAACCGATCGGAGAATAGTAACTTAATGGTTTCTAATATGATTTGTCGCACTGGGTAAATGGGCAAAAGTTATTTTGAAATCTTCACTAATGTTATCGTAATTTAATGGCCTTCTAACGCATAGTGCATGTGAGCCAATATGTTTTTGTATGCTTTTCTATATTTACGATTTTCTACGACCTACTTTGTATTTTCCGGTAGCGACAAATTAAATTGTACTTCCCTCTTCCGGAAACAAATTAATTAGGTTTTCCCTAGGTGAAAAACATGCTCTAAAAATTCGCACAGTAAAAGGTCAAGTTATAATATACCCAAATTAAGCAAATAGGAAACCGGTGATTTTAAGCAACACTTTTTTTCAGCTTTTTTAAGCTATAGGACCAGATTTGAAAACACGAAGGCAATATAATGCAGCCAGATTGTCTTCAACATTGAACAAAACAAAGCATGAAGGCAAAATTATGTTTTAGTTTGTATTTAGTTTGCATACATGCATGCATGTTTGCTTTCCATAAATACCAAGTGAAGTGACAATATATTCAAATCAATTTAACAGAAATCCTTTCTCTTCAGTTAATTAAACATGCTTTTTTCAGCTTGTTTTAGTCGTGTCAGATTTCAAAAAGTGCATCGAAAGATCATATAGGCAGCTCTAGCAAATGCATGTTTGCTCCATAAATATTACGTGAATATATTCAATTCAATTTACACAGAAACCTTTTTTAGTTAAACATACTTTTTTCAGCTTAATTCTTTTATATAAGTCGTGTCAGACTTGAAAAAGTGCATCGAAAGATCATATAGCTGTAACTATAATACAATCATGCATGTTTGCTTCCATAAATATCAAGTGAATATATTCAAATCAATTTAACAGAAAACCGTGCATGCATGTTTGCTTTCGAAGAGCAGCCAAAGTTTTTCTTTTATCATCACCTTTTAACATGGACGCATGCACAGGAAGGATTCATTTTTCAAAAAAGAATACACCACAAGAAAACTTCTTCAATAATAAAGGAGTTGTTGTTCTCATGATATTTTACTAAGTCGAATGCAGACTATATATCAATCAGATCTCAAAAACTTAAAAAATACGTGTAATCGAACATCGTATTCTTTTTATCAACATATATATTTATTGATAGTTGTAATCCATAATCTAATCATAATCTACCGCATGTGCCATCCCAATCGACGTCTGTGACGTTCGCGAAATTAAGTGTTTCTATTACAATGAAAAACCTATATGTCCTATCACGCACAGAAAGATATAAATGTCCGAATTTCCGTTTCAACGTCATTATTGAAATGTAATTTCGCTCACCTTGAAATACATGCAAGTATAAAGTATGCATGAGTAAACTCTATATAGTTTGATTACATCTGCAGTAACGTGCGATCATGCCCCATGCTAAGGCATATAAAGAGGCGTATTTCTCAAGCAATTAAGCAAAATCGTGGTGTGCAACAAATCTCAAGGGAATCAAAACACAACGAGAATTAGAATTGCAAACAAAGAAAATAACCAACATTGTTGCGATCATAACGTAGCTTGTACACAAAGAATACATTGGCGACTTTGATGCATTGAATTTTTATAAGATTTTATTATACAGTATAGCCTATAACGCCAACAATGCATATATTGCTGAACTTAATTGCTGGCCAAAGGCATTATATAGCTTTCAGTTCCAAATGATGGATTTTGGTTTACGAGTGGGCATTGATTGGCCAGTCGAAAACTAGCATTTTTTGAAAACGTAAATTATTCCCCCTCGCTGCTACAAAAGATCATGAAAGATAAAAAGCAAAAACAAAACGTTCCAGAGAAAATTTAAAACCGCAGGGAAGACAAATATTTAAATTAAACGAGGAAAAGTGACATAATCTAAATAATGATATAGCCCTAGTTCAAATGTTGCGCTCTTTATGTGCCAAATCCATTGTAAATAAATTACTTAAACTTTATATGGTCGAGCTAATTTTGGATCAGCACATGAAAAGTTCGAACTATACGTTTAACAACTCTATGACAGAATTGTTACGCAAATAATTCGTTGCACACAACAAATGTTTTGTACGTCTTAATGTTTTTTACTCACCTTTCCACGAGTCGTCACAAATGTTCTTTTTTATCCTCTAACTAGTCTTTGTAATGAAAACAATGGCACAAAAGGTCTGACGGTTCTTACTGTATATACCAGAACCAGCACAAATCATTTTAAACTTGGAAAGGAGTTTCATGGACGTATTCTTTTATCAACACATCTGGCACAGTAACTATTAATTATTCATGTTGCTGGGAGAAATGTGGCAATGTCTACAAATACTCCTGGAATGGGCATTAGTTTTTATTGTTTTTTTTAAGTGACGCAGATCATTGAAACAGAACTGATAAACGTTAATATAAGATGTATTAATATTTACTTAACACATATACTTTAAATTATTAATGTGGTGGTTTTCACTTGATTATACAATTGTCCTCCAAGTTGGATATATTGAAAACTATACAATGTTGTTTACTGATGTCAGTATTAATTGTTCTTTATTCGTGATGCAATAACTTGGGATGTTTCAACGTTTCTATTTATATTTCCAAAACTCAAGGCTGATTGGCTATTACCATTTGCGTTCAACCTTGAAGCTTGATGATTTTATCACTTTAACGCCTTTGTTTACGTTTAACATTACAAACGTGTCAGGTTTGACAATAGAACATGACATAGGCTATTTTATTTTTATAAAATCACTCATAAAATAGTCACGTTTAATTTGTGGAAAAGTACCGCAAGGTTTGGTTCACGTGCACGCCAGATTTTAAGCAATTTTGAATGGTATTGTATGTCTTGTATGTAGATGGAAATTATCGAGTGAAAATTTATATACATTTATTTGACCTTACCAGGGGCAGCTGCGAAAAATGCAACTATATATATATAGGTCTCTGACAGGAATCGAACCTGCGGCCCTGCGATTCCGGTGCAGCGTTCTAAGTTGCATTTTTCGTAGCTGTTCCTACATGGTTAAGTCTAATAAATGTATATAAATTTCCACTCGATGATTTCCATCTATACAATACCCTTTAACTATTATTATTATTATTCAATCGAGTGAGATGCCAACAAAATTTTGATATTTGACCAATTTCCCCTATTTTCGAATGTTACACTCGTAATATTCAAGTTATTTTGCAAGACAGAATGAACGATCAACATGAGGATCAAAAACATATCCATACTTCGCAACGAAAATCGAAAAATCGAAGTTTTTTAATGATGTAGGTTTCCCAGTAAAAGGTGCACATTTTGTCAGCAAAGGTTCATGTTTGAAATGTAAACAAACGTGTTACATCGTCAAACGTCAAGGTTGAACGGAAAATGGTAATATACGAGTGCATGCATGCATGCATAATTGCATAATGGTTAAGGCGGCATATTCTCCAGAAACACGAAGAAACAACTTTGATCCCTCTTCAGAACTTCTTAGAATCAGGTGACACATTCTCAGTGAGGCTGATTTCATGAAATTCAATATTAAAGAGTGAAATAATGAAACTACGGTGCTCAAGACAAGCTTTGAGCAGGTGCGAAAATATTTCCCCGATATTTATGCATAATATATAAGAGTCTGATAAATCAAGTTCATATTTGAGTTTATATTAGGATTTTAATTAGCTAGTGCGTTTTCGCAGCTGCCTTGGTTAAATCTAAAAATGTAATACTAGTAATTACTATCGCAAGTGAAGTGCTGCCTTAAAGCTGGAAATAAACGCTTAAAGATGCTGTACAGTCCGTATGTAAACAAAGGCTTTGTTTACATGTCGATATCCAAAATATTGAGTTTTATTCGACAACTAATTATATTTTCATGATTCTAGAGTGTAATAAATGATCAAGACACAACAATTAAGCTTGCAAGACCATAAAATGAAATAAAAACCTAAATAAATGGTTTTTATAATAAAGAGGGCTCCTTTGTGCACATGTGCAGATCGGATTGTACCGCATCTAAATAGTTGGGAATAAATTGCGATTTTCCAAATTCAAAAACAACAGCAGTACCATTAGGGTCAGACATAACAAAATAATTTCTGGCATGAGGATCAAATAAATAGAAAAAGGAATTTATACCATGCATTAAGGCCATCATATACCCATATAATATCAAAATAGCATCCTTACTTTGTGTAAAAGTATTCATCAAAGCTGAATCAAAGTTAACATAGGGAGCTCCAACTTCATGCTCATTTGTAATAATTGAACCTTAACGGTCCTTTCCAATTTCCATAGTTTATATACCAAATTGTTTCATCATTTTGTTTCTCATTAGGTTCTAACTCGATTACAATAGACAGTGTTTTATTGCAAGGAGACAGTATGTATCGAAATGCTTTTGAAGATGGTCTGATTGCACATGAGAGATATTTGTCAATCGATGAATTACCGTCCAATGGTCGAATGATTTTCAGGCACACATACGGCCCAATGAGGCACAAAAACAGCCCAATGAGGCACAAATACAGTTCAATGAGGCCCAAATTCAGCCCAATGAGGCACAAATACAGCCCAATAAGGCACAAATTCAGCCCAATGAGGCACAAATACAGCCCAATGAGGCACAAATTCAGCCCAATGAGGCACAAAATCAGCACAATGATGCACAAATACAGCCCAATGAGGCACGCATTCAGCCCAATGGCCCCCAAAAGGCACAAATTCAGCCCAATGAGGCACAAATTCAGCCCAATTAGGCACAAATACAGCCCAATAAGGCACAAATGCAGCCCAATGAGGCACAAATTCAGCCCATTGAGGCACAAATACAGTCCAATAAGGCACAAATATAGCCCAATGAGGCACAAATTCAGCCCAATAAGGCACAAATACAGCCCAATGAGGCACAAATTCAGCTCAATGAGGCACAAATTCAGCCTAATAAGGCACAAATTCAGCCCATTGAGGCACAGATACAGCCCAATAAGGCACAAATTCAGCCCATTGAGGCACAAATTCAGCCCAATGAGGCACAAATTCAGCCCAATGAGGCACAAATACAGCCCAATGAGGCACACATTCAGCCCAATGAGGCACAAATACAGCCGGATGAGGCACCAATACAGCCCAGTGAGGCACAAATACAGCCCGATAAGGCAGAAATACAGCCCAATGAAGGCAGAAATATAGCCCAATGAGGCAAACTATGAAGTACAGCCCAATGAGGCAAACTATGAAGTATTTATATCTAATTTACATGTGGTCCACTGAAAAACGGGCATGGCTTGAGCAGTTATAAAGAGCGCCGATAAACACATAAACGAGCATTGTTTCCCTCGCAATTGTTCACTAAAGAGTTCGTGGCCCTGCTGAATACTTCCACGAGCAACTAAAGACATAATTTATTCTTAACAAACGACTATATTTACCATAAAAAATTCTTTAAAGGCGGATACTATATAATACCGATAGATGTGTAACGTACGATGAATATTTCCGACATGATCCCCCCCCCTTGACCTCCCTCAATAAGATGAAAATCGAGATTTCACGTCCAATAATTATAACTCGGTCAAAGAAACTGGGCACTACAGTAATACCGTGAAGATTAGAATGCTGCATTCGGCAGCAATAATTTTACACTCGAAATTTCCATCTATACAAAACCCTTCAACATTTTAGTACTTTGGATGCCCAAAATCCTGATATTCACCGTATAACTAAAGAGGCCCGTTTACACTTCTGCGATTTTCTTCTTCTGATGCATGAGAACGAGTACATGAGGTATGAATTTTCTAAGTGTATGAGCCCTCATTTGAACATTCATAACTAAGGCGCATGCAATTTATTTTATTTTTATTACGGAAATCTTGGCGAAACTGCTCTTGCTGGGAATGATTCAAAAAATGTAGTATACTACACTTGCATTAGTCAGATTGGCGCAGTTCTGCATGTTCTCGACATGTCATGCACAAATACATACCAACTTCAATGTATAGAGAGACCGCGTAGTTGTTCATATTACTGTACATAGGCTACATGTATTATTTAGCTCACAACGAGGCTTTTCAGTGACCGACTATACATCATTATGTTTTACTTGTATTATCTACTTAGCCTATAGACTAATTATCTTTACAACAATTGTGATATTACTTTCCTAACTATATATGTTTATCCTAACCCACCCTGTCAACTTTCCCTGTGGGAGGAAACCGGAGCAACCGGAGAAAACCCACGACTTTCGGCATGACGCGTTGACTGACTCTTTTCATGCATGGGCCCGTGGCGAGAATCGAACCCACGTTCTCAGAAGTGAAAGGCGCTTGCTCTGACGACTGCGCAATGATATGAAAAGCAATGAATGTTGCAAAGGTTCTTACCTTTAATTTTTAGTTGAGACTTTATGACGTGTTTCACTTGTACTTGCACAAGAAAAATGCCATATTTCTTTGTGACGTTATATGAAATCTTGCTCAAAGCTTGACGTAGAATTTCACTGCTTTAATTTTGATTTCGTGAAGAACTATAAAACAGTAAAAGTCAACCAAATAACTAAATGATTTTACATTATTTACATTTTGTCTTAAGCTCATCACTTCAGTTCAGTCATGGGGGAAGCACTCAAGTTATCTCTCTTAAATACCATGTGTCTCAGCAGAGGCGCAGGAGCATTAAAACACTCAAACTTTTATTCAAATATTAAATCAGTTATATATATGCATGTGGATAACTGCTTTCAATACTTCATTTAGAAAAAAGAGATGTCTACAATACGCGAGTTTATAATTAATTCCTGCATGCCTACATGCAGCTGATGCTTCGTCCTCGGCAAGGTGAACAAACAGAATAGGTGAGCTTAAAATGAAGCTAATATATCTCTACGAATTAATTTTAGACGTCAGTTAAATATTTGTTTTTCACATCGGGACACAATTTCGTTTTTAGCTCAAGCAAATGCAACGTTTTGTGAGAATATATTCAGTTTGGCCGAAGTTTCTTCACAAAATTATTCGGTTACGTTAGACAGGAGGGCTGGACTTTGGAGGAAGAAAGTTTAGCAAAAATAAACAATATATAACGGATAATAAAGGACTATAAATGTTTCTTCACACTTTGCACGAAGATAAAATCTAACTCAAACATTATTATGCATGAGCATGTATTAGCTATAAAAAAGTTATCATAGAGGGGAAACAATGCCAGTGACCTATAGCACTCTTTTGCGAAAATAGTTATTTCAAACTGTCATTTTCAGTTCACGATTGAATGGAAAAACTCCTTTTATTCTATACATTGCATTTGAGAACACAACTCGGTGTTTTATTATTGCAAAATGTATAATAAAACCATATTTTTGTCAGCCATGCATATTCTCGCTGTAGCGTTGATAATTGACAATATGCACATGCATGAACGTCTTTCATACCTGCTTAGTGCTCACATCATAGGAAGACTACGAACTATCTTCCTTCGTTACAAAACTGGGGAGAAGAAGATAGCTATAGCTAAAGGAAGATCAAGGCTAACCGAAATAAAACATGCGAAAGTTTTCTCCGCCCTATATTCACATGGCGCGCCAATTTTCACGAGTCGCGCCAATTGGTCATTAGATTATCTCTATAGAAACATTTTGGTAAAACAAGTGTAGTTTCATGTCATGGCGCAATGAAACAATTCATAAAAGTGAAAAAAATGAGAAGAGCTACATATAGCTACGTCTCCATTACTCTAAAAGATAACACTCGCATGCAGATTTCTATAATGTTCTATATATAGTATTTCAAAACTTCTAGTTTCAACTCGCTAAATCTATTTTGTATAATATTTATAAGCCACTGCTTTTTCTCTCATGTCGAAGATTTTTAACATTTTACTTAAGGCCAATACCAATTAATATGCATGATGGCAAAAAGCATTAAATTTTTAACAAACTGTTAAGAACCGGTTAACAACATACATACGTTTTTTTTTAAATTTGACCGACACACGACTAAAAAAACTGGCATCTTTCTTTGCACGATAAACACGTTTTTGCGTAAAAAAGTGAATCCACTAATATATATATATATATTCATGTGCGCGGAACGCGAGCGCTCCATCCTCTAATATTTTCTTCAATTAATTAAACGTGCGTGTCTGCACTATGAATATTGTAAGTGCTTTTTTAGCATATACGTCATGCACAATGCTGGCCGTTGAATTTTAGAATAAGATTCCAATTAGATAAGCGAAAGCTTCCCCTAAGATAAGCAAGAGCTTCCTTCAAGCATATAGTGTGGGAGGACCGGGGGTTAACGAATTATGCTCACGTACGTGCAACTATATACTGTGGGGTTAACGATATATACCGGGTGGCGCAAAAAAAAGTTGCCCTGTTTGATTTATTTTAACTTAAAAACTAAAAGAGCTATCATACCTAAACTACGTGCATTACATTCAGTATTGTCTAACTTAAATTTTGATATACGCCCTGTGCATTTTCGTGCAATATTGACCGAGAGAGCTGCGTTTAAACTTGAATAAACATTTTGGGAAGTGTCGAGAAAAAATTTTCGGTCAGTGTACCATTTTAGGGGTCAAAAACTTTTTCCGGACATACCAAAATTTTTCGTAACATCACACAAATTTTCCAAAAAGAACAAAATTTACAACAAAATTGACTGAATTTTCAACTAAATTGACAGAATTTGTCCCATTTATTTTTATTACTAACCAAAATTGCCCGACTGTTGATCGAATATTGCCCGATTGCCCAAAATACTGGGGG
>CACRXK020002272.1:28108-44851 GCA_902702795.2 Paramuricea clavata
GGGGTTACCGCCTATGCGCGGAGTCTCATTAAAATCGAATCTTTAGGAAAAATAAACTATGTTTTGAAAGACTCAGTACTCCGCAATCCATACTCCGCACTCCGTCTTTCCAAACTGACCTCTGAACTCAATAATCATTTCTATATTTAGAGAGCCAAACACGCACGTGCTGTATGTGTGGTTTCAGCAGTTCAGCACAGTGACAGAGTGTTACAGGCTTCTGTGGTTTCAGTGTACTAGTGTACTGAGTGTAGCCATCTATTTTGTGGTGTAGCACCTTATACCGTCGCTGTATTAATGAATATACCGCCTACATAATTGCTGCCGTAGCGAGCGAGCGTGAAGCGAGCGAGCGAGGCAGCAGCATAATCTTTATGTATATGTATATATATATAAGGCAGATGAAATCTCGATCGTTTCGGCGTATTTCGGCCTACCACAATGCACTGCTCCCGGGTCGGCAGGCTATTCTTGCCTAATAAACAGGCATAAGGCAAACAAGCCATGTGATCATCTTTCATCTTTGGTTTTCTTTTATGGAAAGCCATAGCTGGCGTAAGTACTGATCAAACGGCATTTTGTCGATACGCAGTGGTTCGAGCGTTATACGCGGTGGTTTTGCTATTATACGCAGTGGTTCGAGCGTTATACGCGTGGTGCTTTCGCCATTATACGCGGTGCGTTCGCCATTATACGCAATGGTTCGAGCATTATACGCGTTGCTTTCGTCATTATACGGGGTGCTTTTAACACAATTTCCATATTCTTTCCATGTATATAATCTCACGATTGCTTAATAAATCTGGTAGGCCTATGTGGCTGTGCTTTTTGCCTCTGGTCTGCAATGACAATGACATGCTTTTAAAAAGGTTTATTTATAAAAAGGTGACTGCACTTTGTGAGTTCTTATATATTATCATATAGTGTTGATTTATTAGTAATAAATCTGTGTATACAACATAGGTATATAAATTAATATAACGCAGCAAATGCGCGCCAAGCAGTATAAACGCGGCTGAAATACGATATTAAAAGCAAATTTATAGC
The DNA here is from genome assembly GCA_902702795.2 of Paramuricea clavata. Classification (NCBI taxonomy): domain Eukaryota; kingdom Metazoa; phylum Cnidaria; class Anthozoa; order Malacalcyonacea; family Plexauridae; genus Paramuricea; species Paramuricea clavata. Next base: position 29,156 of record CACRXK020002272.1, read on the forward strand.
CTATATAAATTTAAGTTAATGAGACAAGGTGTGATGGTAAGATGAGTAGGTAGATATGGTTTATATCAACCTAATCTTTGACAGTTTGGTCAAAGATCTTGACAGATAGGTCAAAGATCTTTTTCTGCCAGCTAGCACACATTCACGTGAACAAACCGTGAAACATACTGTGAACCAATTGAAAACCTTGTATGACTCTGTTCTGTGCTTTGACCAATCACAGGGCATAACACAGCCCATCCTAATGCACGAGTTTATGCAAAATAACGTAATTTACTCTGAGATGTCGACAGAGTAACATCAAGAAAGTGGAGGAAAAATGAACAACTTGAGTCATTAAATCTTGAATGTGCCGTATATGATTTAATTATGTTTTAGGATTTAAAGCCTTTAAAAATGCTTTGTCATTTGTATTTGTACTTGTACTGCATCACAACGCAGTGCGTAAGTGAACAGATTCCACATGTGAGGTTGTCTTGTATATATTTTGCCTTCTTTGATAAACATTATTAACACGCAAATTTAGTGAGACGCACACTCGCACATGTTAATTGTCATTGCCCTTTAACCCTTGGTCTAAATCATATGATTATTGAAGCGGGCCGTTTTGACTTTGCCCTTTGGGCCATTTTGACTTTGGGCAGTTTTGACCTAGCACCGTATTTGTGGGCAAATTGTCTATATAATTTTATATACTAGATATCACAGCCATACCTGCCATTTTGATCTTTCCTCGCGTTAGATAAGATGATAAGTACACTCATTCTTGTTAGCCATCGTACCTGTTCGGCTCGAATCTTCGAGCGCCGAGTTATCATACGGCACATTCGAGTGTATAAATTATGGATGATTCCAATTCATTACGAATATTTCTTACTCTTATTCTTTAAAATATTAAGAGGTAATTTTTTTTTAATGTCACGTATTTGCAATGAAAAGTGTTCAAAACCTAAAATATTTTTGGCCTCTCAAAATTGCTTTGTTTTAGCTTTATTCTCTACAGTTTATAGAGTTAGCTATACCTATTTAAATGCGTCTGCCGGTTGAGAAACATAAAATAATAGTTAAAAATTGCCAATTAAAATACAATTATCAATGATGCCTTAAAATTGACGCTATATTTACAGTTATTTTATAAAAAGGTGACTGCACTTTGTGAGTTCTTATATATTATCATATAGTGTTGATTTATTAGTAATAAATTATCTGTGTATATAACATAGGTATATAAATTAAGATAACGCAGCAAATGCGCGCCAAGCAATATAAACGCGGCTGAAATACGATATTAAAATCTTGAATGTGCCGACAGTGCCGTATGATTTAATTATGTTTTAGGATTTAAACTAAAGCCTTTAAAAATGCTTTGTCATATGTATTTGTACTTGTACTGCATCACACGCAGTGAGTAAGTGAACAGATTCCACATGTGAGGTTGTCTTGTATATATTTTTGCCTTCTTTGATAAACATTATTAAACACGCAAATTTAGTGAGACGCACACTCGCACTCACCTGCATGTCATTGTGACTTGTCATTGCCCTTTAACCCCTGGTCTAAATCGTATGATTATATGATTATTGAAGCGGGGCCGTTTTGACTTTGGGCCGTTTTGACTTTGGGCCGTTTTGACCTAGCACCGTATTTGTGGGCAAATTGTCTATACAATTTTATATACTAGATATCACAGCCATACCTGCCATTTTGATCTTTTCCTCGCGTTAGGTAAGTTGATAAGTACACTCATTCTTGTTAGCCATCGTACTTGTTCGGCTGTTCCTCTTTCGATACGAAACTTCGAGCGCCGAGTTATCATACGGCACATTCAAGTGTATAAATTATGGATGATTCCAATTCATTACGAATATTTCTTACTCTTATTCTTTAAAATATTAAGAGGCAATTTTTTTTCAATGTCACGTATTTGCAATGAAAACTGAAAAGTGTTCAAAACCTAAAATCTTTTTGGCGTTCCTCTCAAAATTACTTTGTTTTAGCTTTATTCTCTACAGTTTATAGAGTTAGCTACCTTTTTAAATGCGTCTGCCGGTTGAGAAACATAAAATAGTTAAAAATTGCCAATTAAAATACAATTATCAATGATGCCTTAAAATTGACGCTATATTTACAGCCATTTAAGCAAAACGTACTGAACTTCAGACACATTTTCTCTTTGGCGTATCATCTAAAATCTCTTCATTTTAGCATTATTTTACAGATAAAGCACTAAACATACTTTTTAAGGGTTTTTTACCGATTGAGAAACGTATCGAAAAATAAAAATTTTGATTTTAGTCATAATCTCATGTGGTATATTATACGCATTAGTTTTGAGCGCGTGTTACGTAACATACAAAAAATTTCATTTAAAGATTTGGGAACAATGCTATACCAAGGCAGCATTCACTACCCTGTGGGTAAACTAGTATCGGCACTTAATTGAATGCAGGTAATGCATAACATCAATTTATGTATTGCGTAGAACGGGGCGTAGAATCTCAATGATTTTCTCAATATTCACGTCTGAAATTTTTATACATTTTAAAAAAGCACTGTCTCACTCTGCATAATGAATATACCATCAAAATAATATCGGCACTTGATTATATTAAATGCCCGTAATGCATAAAATCAATTTATATATTGGGTAGAATCTCAAAGATTTTCTCAATATTTACGTCTGAAATGTTTATACATTTTAAAAAAGCACCGTCTAGCTCCTTCCTAGCTCTGTATAATGAATATACCTACCGCCTAAATAATATCGGTACTTGATTGAATGACCGTAATGCATAACATCAATTTATATATTGCGTATAGATTCTCAGAGATTTACTCAATATCTAAAATGTTTATACATTGAAAAAAAAAGCAGTGTCTAGCTCCTTCCTAGCTCTGTATAATGAATATACCACCTAAATAATATCGATACTTGACTGAATGCCCGTAATGCATAACATTCGGTTTATATATTGCGTAGATTCTCAAAGATTTACTCAATATTCACGTATGAAATGTTATAATTATACATTTGAAAACAACACTGTGTCGCTCCAGTTAATGGTCGCTCCTTCCTAGTATCGCCACGCCATCGTGATCTACGGCACAGGCTACGGCTTGATAGCGCCTGCGCTTTTGCGCTGCTAAAGAAAAAATCGGGTGTTCCGGGGCAGTAAAGATCCTTTACACAACATGAGAAGCGAATGTTATAAAAAGTACAAAAAATTACAATAACGACAACGATTCCTCGAATTTTTTTGTGAACTTGGCAAAAGGACAAAAGATTATTTAAATAAGACAACTGAAATTGCCTAAGTATAACCTTCAAAGCACTGACTAAATACAATAAATCACTACAAACATAAATCGTATACTCCCCCCGGAAAGTTTACTCTCCGCCTGTATGTATGAATACAGTAGATAGGATATATATATATATATATAGATGTATGAATACATGCCTCGTCTCACCTTGCCACCTAACAGCAATAGTGCAAAGTGAAACTTTGCACTAAAAACGGCCTGTTAAACTAATTTGATAACCGTTACCATTTTATCGTAAATATTCGTTTCAATGAAGTGAAGTTTGAATTAAAATTGTTTATTGCATGGATGTGCTCTTTTATTTTTGTTTTAAGATCTTTGGGAATGCATAAAAATTAACTTTTGAAGCGATTTTGATTAAAAGATTTATTCTAAATATTCAATGACCCTGGGGAATCAAATTCTAATATTCCAAGAAAGAAACGTCGCGTGTTTTTTTTATAAATACGTCTCGTTTAACAAAGGACCAAAGAGTTTCGATATGTTTAGAATATACAAGGGTAGCTTTTTGCGCCACCCGTTATATATATATATATATATATATATATATATATATATATATATATATATATATATATATATATATATATATATATATATATATATATATATATATATATATAATTTCTTAACTTAAAATATAGTCACAACTCTGAGTTTCACGCTCAATGCGATCTTCAGGCGACAATGTTTAAATCTCAATAAAAATTGAACAGGAAAAAAATTGAACATATACTGAACAGGAATTTTTATTGAGATTTAAACATTGTCGCCTGAAGATCGCATTGAGCGTGAAACTCAGAGTTGTGACTATATTTTAAGTTAAGAAATTAAATTATTTGCTCTACGTTATTAAATGGTATTGAGCACTCTTTCTACACTGTAAATTTGATCATCTTTGGTCTCATTAATATTATATATATATATATATATATATATATATATATATATATATATATATATATATATATATATATATATATATATATATATATATATATATATATATATATATATATATATATATATATATATATATATATATATATATATTCTTTCGTCTTTCCTTCATCAGTTCGACCTGCATGCATGCCTTCATATACACTAAACTGTTCAGTTAAACATTGTTCTTGAACTCTTGAAGATGGCACTCGTTGCTTTACCTACAGTGGCATGTGGTTTTCTTTGTAGAGGAGGATGCATTAGTGAAGATGTACTATATAGGCGTATAGGTTTACTGTTGAAAAGTATCATATACTGAACAGGTTATAGTATTTTAACCTTTATAGTTATATGGAATTAAGTGCGTTGTCATAAGTGCCACTGGCATGGCCTACCCTCCTGTTTACATATGGTTTAAGGAGAAAGCGTTTTGCATGCAAATGACAAATTAATGAATACCAGGCATTTTTAGCGTAAGTGATGCTTCCATAGATATATTATATGGATGCTTCGCGCGCGATATAGCACTTCGATGTTTTGTGTGACGACGCTTTCTATTCTGTATGCGTATAGAATCTCGATGTTTTGTCGTATGTACGTGGAACGAGCGATGATTTGTGACGTCATGGTAAATATGCCTTCGCAATTCATTATCAGCGGTAACTTCACCGCGCTTGCGCATTGTGTTCATTGTTCCGAAATTTTCAAATTTGCAAACCACCCGAGTACGCAATCGTCCATGGTTTGTTTTAATATGTTTCCCAAACATATTTTTGATTTTCCCGAACACAATTACACAAAGCTGTTTTTTGAGGTTGGAAAAAATTATCATGTTTAAACCAGTACTTTATGTTGCTGGAAGCAAATACTAACGTATACATCCTATGGTTATGAATGTTTAGCTCCACGGTTAAGAGGATTTAACTTTAAACATATATTTAATTTTAGTAATGTAGCTTATTCATCACAAACTATTTGTAACGCGGAATGTTGTGTATGCACGTCTTAACATTCAGGATTTATAATATAAAGATATTCCTATAGGCCTAAGCAACCCAGTGTGGATTGTAGTGTCCGCATGCACATGTTTAGCCTATAACTTATACCACCTGTTACATGTAATAAAATGTCAACCGCCGGACCTTTGTACAAGGTATGACGGTCTGTAAAAATATACCTCTGAGATATGTGATATATGTCCATTGTTAGCATAATACGAAATATAATCCTACCGGCCTTCATTCATATATTCACCTGACGTGTCACTACATTTCAGGGTATGCTATATTTTTCGATAATGCTCGCAATTTCTTTCTTATTATATAGTTTTGCAGCTCTGACTGAGTACAATCTTAGTCATATACAAATGAATGGTGTCATCTGATAGATAGATTTTGTTCAGATTGTTCAGTCGTTCTGCGATAGGGGTAGCCTTGAAGGTGCCATTAAAACAATATTTGGGACAACATGCAATATTTGGGACAAAAACTGACTTAGTATTTCTATATATGAAATTGTTATTAAATTCTACATGTCCAATGATTCATTCAAGTATTATTATTGTTTATACATATGGTATTATTGTACAGTATTCAGTGGCAAGCTATGGCCATGGAAACTGGTCATGCTACGCTAATAGACCTGCAATGCAAATCATTAAAAACTTGCATAGCATGACCTGTTGCTACGGCTAGCTTCACCACTGACAGTATTATAATTATACATACAAAAGCAAGAAGTTATAAACATTGAAGGTATATCATATAAAATCGCACAGGCTAAGAAAGTAGAATATCTATAGCGGACCTTTGACTTTGTGCAAGGTGTTTGGTATTCAAATTGCACTTTTCCTACCTCCTGAACTGCATGATGGAAATTGGAAAGTGGGATGATTTTGATGTATTGAAATAAGTCAATAGCCTAAATGAAAGTTAAAATGCTGGTTAACAAAACTCAAATGTTGTAGAGCAGATCTTGTAGTTGAAGAAGATTATTGCTGCTTGAACAACATTTCGTTTACAGGTAACTATGGCTATTCTCGGAAATAATGAAGTTTTTTGCTGAAGTGTACACCATGACTTATTTAAGTACATCGAAATCATCCCCGCCTCGTATCTCGTCCTGGCAAAGCGGCCCCTAGTATTCAGCAAATTGCGCATGCTGCCTTCGATCCCTTGGAGCCGGATGAGTGAATGCAAATAGCAATGAAATTCATAGTTTTAAAAAATAAGATGTGTACAGAAACGCTTACAATAATTGTTCATCTCTTGAGAATTATTATAAAAATCGATATGTTCATTTCGCAGCACTTCACGTTCTATTTGAAATTTCTAGTTAGAATAGGCCTATAATTGTTACAACAACTGCTGCAAATTGGAAGATCTGATTACTTTGGTTGGCACTCAGTATAGCAGCAGTTGTAGCTTTCGTTGGCACTCCTGTTGCAGCAGTTGTCGCGTTTTGTGTAAAGACGCTTAATATGCAATATAATCGTTTTCAACCAGTTTTTGGCTTTTTGGTTGTAAGTATATCCAAAGGATTTGCGCGCGAAGCATCCATATAATATATCTATGGAAGCATCACTTACGCTAAAAATGCCTGGTATTCATTAATTTGTCATTTGCATGCAAAACGCTTTCTCCTTAAACCATATGTAAACAGGAGGGTAGGCCATGCAAGTGGCACTTATGACAACGCACATAATTCCATATAACTATAAAGGTTAAAATACTATAACCTGTTCAGTATATATACTTTTCACTGAACAGTAAACCTATACGCCTATATAGTACATCTTCACTAATACATCCTCCTCTACAAAGAAAACCACATGCCACTGTAGGTAAAGCAACGAGTGCCATCTTCAAGAGTTCAAGAACAATGTTTAACTGAACAGTTTAGTGTATATGAAGGCATGCATGCAGGTCGAACTGATGAAGGAAAGACGAAAGAATATATATATATATATATATATATATATATATATATATATATATATATATATATATATATATATATATATATATATGTATATATATATATATATATAACGGCAAACACCTTCAAGGAACGATTTAACCATATAAAATTTTAAACCTTATAAACTTGCTTTGCTACAATGCTAGGGCATAATTATATAATGAACACTTTCGATGTACTGAGGGCTAGTTGGTTCACTAAGCTTGGGCTATTTGGTTCACTAAGATAATGTCCAACCTGATTTGCAGGCTTAGGCTCCGAATAAGCAATACTCATGTATTATATACCTTGCACACTCAATGCTTAAGGTTTAAGATTTTTGAAGGACAACTTTTTTAGGCTCAAAAACCTGCAGATCATGTTATACCAATAATATTTGAAGTTTACATCCATGCACCTGAGATGTCCAGGTGCTATACCGGACAGCTACATTACTCGCCATATGCACTATATATATGTCGTCTATATAGTCTATAGGCCTATATACTCACGTAATATATAGCAATGAAAATAAGCATGCATGCAGTTATAGACTGTCTAAACTTTCAATTGTAGGCTGAAAATATTACGTGGATGTAAAAAAAAAGAAATAAATTACCTTTAGTCTTTTAACTAAAGCTGCAGCAGCTGTATTGTGAGTTGAAAATGAGATAACTTGCGAGTTATGGCTTACCTTATGGTTTATGTTAATATTTCATGTGAACATTGTCATTGTCCATTGAGCGGATTTCGCAGACTTTCGACGCCTGTCCACCTTGAGAAGAAACAAAACAATAATCTCCATGTCTCCCGCGATCAAACGTAACTAAAAATTATGAAATTTTACTTGCAGTCATTTGGAGCAAGCTGATACAATCTTAACGAATTAACGGTAATGTGTTTCAGGCATAATTATTTTTTTCAGATCTCTTATTAGAAAACAACAAACCATATTCATATTACATATATATACGTATTCATTCAAGTAGCCTAATTTCACTTATCTTTTTTTGAAAACAAGCTTCTTAAATTTTAATAGGAAATTCTGCCACAGATAGTAAATGCTTTCTCGCATATGAATTATTTCCTCAAAATATTATAACAATATAGAGTTGATGTTCTCGGCCGCGGACATGCATAAATAGTTTTTGGCCTGACTCTGCAGACTCTGTTCAAACTTCAGAGTTCTGAGGAGGGCAAAAAACATATTTATGCCCAAGAATATCAACTATATTACTTTATAATAACTTTAGAGGACGATTGATTACAGAATACATAATAAAAATAATAAATAAACGGCAAATATAGTATAGAATATTAATTGCAATATCGTTTTCACACTATATACATTACATGCATGCATGCATGATTATTTCGTTGTATTATTAACTACGAATGAAAAATAGTTTATACAATTTGTGAAGTGATAGTTTGGTATACTGAAAATAAAAAAAGCCAGTTCCGTTTGTTAAAGACAAGCTAACTACTGCAGGTATATATGGTAAACTGTGTATAGTTTTAATTAATGCTTGTTTTTCCTTGTTTTCGGGAGTCCATTCTAGCTTATTTAATTTTTGAAAATAGATATATCTTCTCTTTTTGTATTTTGTCTGTAAATAAAAATGAAAAAAAAACTTGCTCAGGGCCAGCTCAAAACATTGCTAAAAACGTCTGCCACCGGACGTAAACATATATACGCCACACGACGTGCATGCAAATACGCCACAATTAACGCCCGCTAAAGTTATTATAATATTGAATAAATAAAATGTCTGGTAAATCGTAAGAGGTATAACTATAACTATAAGCGTATTTAATCAAAATAAAAATAGATTAATTTAAATATTTTCATGCACAAAATACAGCTATATCATATTATAAAATAGCCTTTTAAAAACACGGGCGCTGATTGGTCAAAAGCTCAAAAAACGCGTGTTTCTATAACTCGATAGAAACACGGGGAATTTTCACGCGGGTTGCGTGGATTGCATGTGCAGGAGTTTAAAAGACAAAATACAAACAATGTTTAATATTGAAAAAAAGTTGCAAAACGTCCGAAAACGCCGAACCGTCAGAAAAAGGCAAAGCTTTGCTAACTTAGAAAGCGAAGACCTAAAGCACAAAGCACAAAGTATAATACAGCATATACGTTGTATCTGCATGCATGTTTGATATTTTAATTTTACTTTGTCTTTTAAAAAATATATTCCCTCGCGACGTTTTTAATCATGTTTATACTATCGTTTTTAATCATGTTTAAACGTTTACTGACTATTTAAAACAGCGCTTTCTTTGCAAGCATGTATGTTGAGTGAATTATATACTTTAGTGCATGAAGTAAGCCTGTTAAAAAGTGCTGTCTGTTGTTTTGACAGCGATATACTTGTTTACTTGCTATATGCTTTAATTATTATTTACACGAACGTAGGCTATTTAAGATAGAATTAATATTTGAATGAATGTAATTAAAATCAATAAATCTATATTTTTTATTGTTTTTAAAAGGCTATTTAATAAAGGAAATAGAAAACATTTTTTCCGTGTTCCTATAGTCCCATGCAATTTCTCGTTTCTCCCAAACTTCCACGCGTGTTTCTATAACTCTATAACTATGTTTCTTAATCAATATATATGTCTTTGTCAGAAGAACAGCTGCATTGTTTGACAATATGCAAAAGTAACTGTAAAAAAATAAATCGCCAATTCACGCCTACTGAATGTTATACAAAAAATATGGAAATTGGAACGTTATGTAAATTGATAATTTTTTAAATTGATTGTCTTAATATTCTGTACAAGGAACCTGAAACGATAGTCATGAAAATTGACGTAGTTTAAGTGAAATTCGCGTTTCAAGAAAATTAACTTGCATGGGCAGCAAAAGACAAATGGTATTTCTGACTAACGCAGAATATAATTACTTTAGATTATATCTGTAATAGCAAAAACAGCTGACCAAATAATATATAAGTATATTTGTATAAAGCTAATATTATAGTGAAAGCGACTCATTATTCATTAGTTCAAACATAAGCTTTAAATTCCGAACTACATGCATGCAGGCTTAAAATGAATATATCGATACACAGGAGGGCAAAACTTGAATTTGCATGGCGTATGATACAGTTTGACCAGTCCACGCAAGATTTTTGACTATTATATTTAGCTATACAAAAGTGTGATGAAATATATGTATTGTGTTCACAGTTTGATGCAGAATCAAAGAAGCCGCAAATGAATTACAACAGCATAAATGATTACACGCATTAATTATGATTCTGCGCAAAATATATTAATATGTTATAGTTTTTCCAGACGTCTCCTGGACTTCTTCAGCTGGAGTACAACTCAATGCCAATGGGTAAATGACTGGATTTAGTGATAATAAAATTCCTTATGTCTGTATCAGCTTGTATACACGTGTTATAAATTGGTTGACACTATGATGGATTTGAAAAGCTGGCCTCTACAGGCTCTTATTTTTGGCATATATATCAGTGACAAATATAGATCAGTGGTTAGGAATCAGTGCATCATCGGTTGTGATGCATGATGGGAAGGCGAAACAATTAATAATACGCACCCGCAATCATGTGTTGTGGTAAATTAGCTATTTCGTTTACGCATGACGTTATATCGTGTCACTTGGGTGCCATCTTGGTTCACTCTAAAGTTTATAATACCTCCCAGCGAGGCAAATCTACTATTTACAAGTCTTTTTACCAGTTTTCATAGCTGACTTGTATTTACGAAACCTGATTTTAAATTCGTTGGAAGTGAGACCTAAACGTGTTGCGTCGTCACACGAAATCTAATAAGCGACATCCACAGAGGTGCTTAATTTAGTGTAAAAGCAAAAAACACAGAAAGTCGCCGATAGCAGTGCCAAAGCGTATAGTGGGTTACCATTTTTATGAGTTTTAACATTACCGACAGCCAGCCACCCCAATTAGTTTGGGGTCAACATAGGAGACCCGATCTCTGACGATGTTGTGCAGTCTGAGTGCAGAAGGTTGTTTCAAGTATAAGAGAAAGTGTGACGATTGCAAACGGACCAATTATTTGTGGAAAGCGACAGATATATTTACCATTGCCACGGGCCACTTTTATACAGAATTAGCCTTTCTCACGATAACGAATATCCGTCATCCAGGGGCGAAACTAGCCCTTTTTAATTAGGGGGGTGTCTGCTAGAATTGCCCTGCGAAAGCCGAAGATGCCCTGCAGCAAAATTTTTTTTTGGCCATTATCTGTCCCAAAAATGTTGGCGAGGGGGCGAAAAAATTTTTTCCGGACATTCAAAAAAGGGGCGAAAAAATTTTTCCGGACATAAACCAATTAAATCAAGGGTTAAAAATTTTTTCGGACAAATTCCTGTTAAAACATGCATGAAACCCTTATTTTTTTACCAATATCTGTAAAATTTAGGTCTATAAATTCTATTCAATTCCCTCTGGAAGCCCTGGAAGCTACTAAATAACTCTACATTCTATCATTTAAAATCTTTCATTGCCCTGTCAATCCAGATGATTTGTACCCCCCCCCTCAAGTTTCGTCCCTGCCGTCATCCTTGGGTGGCATCTAATTCTCGTTAACCAATGCAGACAATTAAAACAATGTGAAAAGCAATTTTTCAAAATAAACTAACCATTTAGAAAGCAAATTTACCATCATTCGTCCAAAAAATTGTAAAACGTCGCTGTTATGTGGACTTATCTCGCAGAATTCGGCAGAAAAGCCACCCACAAATGGCGGCGTGAGAAAGGCTAATTGAGCAGCCATTTGTCTTGCACCTCCGGGCCCGGTTCAAAAGACGGTTAGCTTAAAGCCCGTTCTCCACTAGGCGAATTTGTTCGCGCGAACAGAAAAAAAGTAGGAACTGATCTAACTTTTTTCGCTGACCAATCACATTGCCAAGATTTGTTTTTCGCTTCGCGTAGCGCGAAAAAATTCGCCAAGTGGAGAACGGGCTTAACCCGTGAAATTCAAAGCACACTTCCCAGCAGCGTGTTTATAAGCTTGAATTTTTTCCCCAGAAATCTTGTCTGGATCATCAGAAGTTGTACATAACATGTTATGGCTGCCAACCAATTTAAAATCAGGTTTCGTAATTACAAGTTAACTATGAAATCTGGTAAAATGACTTGTGAAGTACAGTCGTATACACTATAACAAAACGGCCCATTCATTTGATATTATCAATTTATTGTTATTGAAAAAAATATTCATAGCACGCCCAATAAAGATGAATTCTGTAATTCAATAATTTTATCGCATTTTAAAGTTATATTATCTATATATCTATCTATATATATCTATATATATATATCTATCTATATCTATATCTATATCTATATCTATATCTATATATCTATATATCTATATATCTATATATCTATATATCTATATATCTATATATCTATATCTATATATATATATCTATATATATATATATATATATATATATATATATATATATATATATATATATATATATATATATATATATATATATATATATATATATATATATATATATATATATATATATATATATATAATTTTATCATATAATCATATATCATAATTATAATCTCAATAAATCTCCTCAACGAGAGAATGCTTACTGTGAAGTGTGGACCTAACACTACGTATACCATAAATTCTAACAGGAAAGTAAAATTTGACGAGTGCTATGTCACAGACCAGAGGTCACAGACTATATGTTCGGCACTCGGCAGCCGGACAATGTTTTGAAAAAACTAAATGTCCGGCAGTGGTGACTATATAGTTCAATATAAAAACTTTTGTTTGCACTAGTTTTTACAGAGCCTGCCATTAGCGCATTTGGCAAAGGCGCTGCGTGCGGAAAGTAAAACGGGGTCGGGATGTGTTTCGTCTGACTTATCACTGTTGTTTTTTCTTTAATTTTTTTCAACTTTTTTTCCAGCTTTTCTAACTCTCAAAAGGTTAGGGTTAGAGAATTAGGGTTTGGAATTGGTTTATATTATAAAAATTCAACTTTAACTAAAGTCACAATATATATATATATATATATATATATATATATATATATATATATATATATATATATATATATATATATATATATATATATATATATATATATTTAAAAAACTCATTAATAATTCAGGAGCAAAACACAAAGAAAAATCATAAGCGTGTCGTGGTTTTATATGTGATAAAAAATCATGTTAATTTACATAAACTTTAGCTTTGATTTTCTCGGTTTAGACAAAGTTTATTTTAAAAATTACTTCGCCAAAGAACTCGTATAAGATGAGTCGTTTTTTAAACCATTTAAAGCACTTGTATTCGTGTTTTATCACATATAAAACACTCCGCTACGCGTCGTGTTTTATATGCGATAAAACACTCCTACGCGTGCTTTAAATAGTATATATATATATATATATATATATATATATATATATATATATATATATATATATATATATATATATATATATATATATATATATATATACTGCTGGACATTTAGTTTTTTCAAAATATTGTTCGGTTGCCGGACATATAGTCTGTGATATAGTCACTTCTTTAAATTTATACTATCCTGCCAGAATTTATGGTATGCGTAGTGTTAGGCCACATAAAAAAAATAGTTGGTTAGCGTCTTCGCCCGCCCACAAAAGGCCCCGCTCAGGATTTTCTTTTATTTTTTATTTAAAAAACTTTTAAACTTTTATTGATCAACGCGCTCTAATATATGTAGTATATATGTAGTATATATATATATATATATATATATATATATATATATATATATATATATATATATATATATATAGTGTATATATATATATATGTATATATATATATATGTATATATATATATATATATATATATATATATATATATATATATATATATATATATATATATATATATATATATATATATATATATATATATGTATGTATAAGAGAAGAGAGTATTGGAGATTAGTCTAGGACCTGTATATGAGTTTGGATGCGTTTCATTTAGCACAGGTAATCTCAACTATTTTAGGGTAAAATGACCATGGCGGTCAACATGGCATATGTGCCAAAACCTGAATCCGGGACGAAAGTCCTGTAAATGACCCCGCCCTGAAAGGGCAGTGTCGACATAGCTCTAACTTCAGAAAACAAAAAGCGATAGTCTTTCTGAAGTGCTTATAGTGTTTAAAAGGGTTGCTTTTAGGGGTGGTCATTGGAAGAAAAAATTTGTCTAAGTAAATATTTTACAAGAAAATGACCATGCACCACCACAGGTAAATTGCTAATTATGCATAAAATAACTAATATGCCTGGCAGAAATTAAATATTCTTATTTCCTAAAAAAATTATCATGGGGTGAAAAACTATGCTTAATTTAATATAAATATTGTTGATTTCATAAGGATTGTCATTGTTTTCTTTAAATATAATACATTTTATTTCACTTACCCCCCACGAAAACACGATTTCAGCCATATTTTGCCGTCTTGTTTGCTTTTTATCGCCGAGTCTCGCAAATATCATCCAGTTGTTGTACTTTTACATAATCATAAATGGCTAAAGACGATTTCAACCCAGAGGAGGAATGAGGGTCTTCCCGAAATGCAACGCGTAAATCAGTGCGGCTCACTTCTTCGTTTTCATATGTATTTAGATTACAGTATCCAAGAATACTTCATTGTAGAATAGTCCCAATCGAAAAATTGAAAGCGTTAGTTGCACTTGGAAGGAAAAACTTCCCGTAAAGCATTTAGGTTCAAAATAAAAAACAAATCATTTGAAAGTCACGAGCAATCTTTGCGAAAACTTCTCGTGGACACGTGACAGGGGGAGAATATTTTCACGAAACGTTTGTTCGCCACCACAGCAACCTAACTAAATATATTGTATTTATTGTACTTTTATGATTGATGACAAAACTACGCAAGTATTTATTGTGTTTACATAAATCATAAAAATACAATATATTTAGTTAGGTTGCTGTGGTGGCGAACAAACGTTTCGTGAAAATATTCACCCCCTGTCATGTGTCCACGAGAAGTTTTCGCAAAGATTGCTCGTGACTTTCAAATGATTTGTTTTTTATTTTGAACCTAAATGCTTTACGGGAGGTTTTTTACTCCCAAGTGCAACCAATTATGCTTTCAATTTTTCGATTGCGCTGTTCTACAATGATGTACTCTTGGATAATGTAATCTAAATACATATGAAAACGAAGAAGTGGCATTTATCGGGCAGAAAAGCGGCGAGTCATTAAAATTGCGGCAATTTGACGAAATATCGAAGGACACAATATGGAAAATTAAATACACTGCACTGTTTCAAAACTTGATGAAACTTGGTTGAAATCTTCTTTAGCTATTTATCGTTATGTAAAAGTACAACAACTGGACGATATCTGCGAGACTCGGCGATAAAAAGCAAACAAGACGGCAAAATATGGCTGAAATC
>CACRXK020002273.1:0-31094 GCA_902702795.2 Paramuricea clavata
TATATATATATATATACCAAATATGTATTTAGAATCATATATGAGTAGAGTGCTCGATATACCGAAGTATAGAGCTAATATAGATAAAGATAAAATAAACCTGGTTTACTTCATAAGATTTATTCACTACAAACTTGTTTCGTGTGGCAAGCATTGCTTGTCATACGAAACAAGTTTGTAGTGAATAAATCTTATGAAGTAAACCAGGTTTATTTTATCTTTATATATATATATATATATATATATATATATATATATATATATATATATATATATATATATATATATATATATATATATATATATATATATGAGATAATTTTATATTGTATTTTATGAATTTATATTTTATATCTTAACACAACAAGTGAAAATTTGCATTCCTTTGACTATACTGTTGGTACGTGTGGTATAGAATTGTGGCAGGAATAACTTTTTGGGTTTTTTATAATATATTTTCAAGTTTCTATAATATATTTTAGAAACATCAAAGACATTTTTATGAATTAATTTCTGATGTATTATTTGTTGTGAATGTTTTTTTGTGTTGACTGTTGTGCTCAGTACTGTGGGGCATTCCTGGGGAAGTAAGGAATTTAACACATTTTTGTAGTTGAATCTGTATCAGATTTAACCATTAAAATGGACCGTCGAATGACCCTGTGGTACGGACATGTGTAACAAACTAAAAATTGATTTATCAAGCTTGACATAGCGCAACGTTTCCATGTCACGTGAGAGAGAATATTAAAAAAGTATTATTCATAAAAGCATCTGATATACGTTTAGCAAACAATATTAAATTGGAAGTATCAACATGGAAATGTCTACTGTTTATCTTGGAAAGATACTATTCACAAGTCTATAGTGTTGTTTTCAAATTGAATGCAAAACCAGCCATCATGTCATCGGAACACAAAAACGAGAAGGAATCTTGGAAGAGATATCGCCTACTGTCAATAAACGTATTTGACTGCAAACTATTTCGCGAAAAATGGATATTTTGGAAATGGTATAATTGATACACTAGCATGTAAAGTCTGATTGGCGCACCAGATTTGCTATGGAAGCTACTATAAACTAAAGTGTATATTTGTGTGATTTATATGTTATAGCCTATTTATATTCTAATGAAATTGGTCATTCCGTGCATTTTATTCACACTCATGATTTCTTTGTTTTTGATCGAGTGGAAGCCATCAAGTACGCTACAGCGTACCTATTTTTTTAAATGTTGCAATTATGACATAAAGCGTTTATTATTAAAAATTAAGCTTTCATCTCAGGGCTTCGAGGCTTCCTTTGCTGAAGATATAATTGTCAATGATTTGTAACGTAAGGAATGCGTGAAAAAACAGTGGTATTGTTTTGTGCTTTACTTTATTTTTCAAGATTTCTCAATGAATTTACACAGGTACTTATAGACTTGCCACAAATCGACCATAGGGGAGGGAGGGCGCGGGGGAGGGAGCGCGCGACCCGAGCGACGAAGTCGCGAGTGGTCGACTTGTGTCGCTTGCAGGAATTTAAATCGCATCAAAAATTTTGGCGTGAATAATTTTGACATAAAAGTGTGTGTACATTTCATACAATTACTTCACCGCGCCGACAATGGGTCTACAAAAACACAAAAACATTCTCAAGAATTGATATATCTTTGTCGTCGAGTTTGCACCAAGTGTGGAAACGAAATAACTGACCCAAGTAAGCGCCGAAAGCTGTTCAATGTATCAACAAAAACATAGGCGTACCGGGCGGGGGGGCGGGGGGGGGCGGTAGCCCCCCAGATTTTTGGGCAGTCGGGCAATATTCGATAAACAGTCGGGCAATTTTGGTTTGCAATAAAAGAAAATGGGACAAATTCTGTCAATTTTGTCTAAAATGGAGTCAATTTTTTGGGAAATTTTGTGATTTTTCGAAAATATGTGTTATGTTCCGAAAAATATTGGTTGTCCGGAAAATTTTTTTGACCCCTGAAATGGTACACTGACCGAAATTTTTTTGGCGACGGGGGGGGGGTGGGGAGGTCGCCAAAATAATTTTTCCGGAAAAAATTTTTTCGTACTAGTCGGGCAGGATCCCGAAAAGTCGGGCAATTTTCTTTCCGCCCCCCTAATTTTTTCCTTCCGGTACGCCCATGAACAAAAACAAGTGCATGTAAAAACTTATTGAATCTGGACAGTTGTTTGTTTAACAATGCGTGCCGTAATTGTGTCGACAAGAATAGTGATTTATTACACTTTATAGTATAGAAAGTTGATTCAGTTCGTTTATTTAAATTAATCTAATCGAAAACAATCAGACAACTGTAACCCTGAGCAGAGAGGCGGCGATTGTGATCAACTAGAAGACGTTGCTATAGTTCAAAATCCAGTGAAAATACGCGTTGTTTTCTCAGCAAACGAATTTGTAATAATCAGTAATCGAGATCAAGAAACCCAAACTAAACCCGGAGTCAAAGCCTTTATGGCATAATTATGGCTTATGTGCCCGGTTGTTGGCACATAGCCGCTTTATTGTTTTAATCGATTTTTAATAATTAACAAGAAAATTATTAATTAATAACTATATAACATTTAGCACAGAAAAGGTGGGGGCATTACTAACGCCCACTACACATAACGTATCTATATAAGTTCAACATATCGCGTCCAACAACAGGGAGGAGGGTGGGTAATTCTCTTCCATCTAATTTCTTGATGTGAACTCATCCCATATGGAATAGGAACGGAAAGATGGCCCACTTCACCAATGATAAATACCGAAATTTCCAATCACGTGACTACACTTCAACTAACTTGCGCGAGCAAATAACTTATTTCGCATAATTAATTTCAACTATAAATTATTCCGGGAAGCAATAAAAACTCTTATCGCTGTGGCAATAAGTTCCTTTTTGTTGCATGCTCATATATGGGCATGTAACTTTCATATATCTCTAAATTTCGTATCGCGTTGTCGGGGGTTTGGGGGCATGCCCCCCAGAAAATTTTTGAAATTTGAAGCCCGCAAGTACCATTTCCTGCATTCTGAGCATCGAAATTAGATTTAAAATTTGTAGAAGAGTGGCTGTTTTTCACACGAAAATAAGAAAAAAACGCACAAAAGTTACAAAATTTATTTATCAACATACCACTTCGAACAACAGATTATCTTGAAAAAGTAAGATAACAGTAGTTCGAAAGTTTTCAAATGTACATCATCTTGAAACAGCGGCCCAACGACAGTTAGGGACAATGTTTATTTGGCTAAGCAGCAGCATAAATAGATCATCCCGAACAGCAGGACAACTTATGGCAGTCAGGAAACTGAAATATTTTCTGTACTGTATATAGATTATCTCCATGAGTTATAGGAAAAATGTTTATTTGTAGATCATCTTGAAACAGCAGCACAACGGCAATTAGGAAAAATGTTTATTTGTATAATTATGTTTATTTGTACTAAAATGCGAGCAATACTGCAGGAATTCGCGCAGAGCTGGGTGCGCAAATTTTAGTACTGCGGGAAATATAATCCACGCGAAAAGCCGGCTTTGCTGTGTAATATTCACTCGTTGTTAGTAAATAATATAATGTAAGGCAATACCATATACGAACCTATAATATATGGGATGCTAATAAAATTAGTTATTGTTATTGTATTAGGCAAATGAAAACCATACATTTTGAAGTTTGAATTTTATACGCTTTAAGCCTGGTTCACATATATGCCTGCGACGTACCGGCGACGATGCCGATGGTAGCTTTAAAACGTAAATTATGTGAACATTTGTTCGCCGATTGCCTCCAGTGCCACAGTTACATCGGCGGTGGGCCGGGAAAGTTGACTTGAGACTTGAGTTCAACTTTGCCGGTATTTCGGCGGCAAGTAGAGGCATAATGATACAGTCGCAGGTATGCCGCAGGCATATGTGAACCAGGCTTTACTGTTATCATGAATTTTGTTTTGACAAATGTTGAAGTATTTGTTGTTATAGTTCTATTAATCAAACCAAAAGGAACCAACACGGAAAATTACTTGCGCGAATTTAAAGCTGCGCGAACAAGTTTCGCTAAATTGGAATGCGCGAATTTAAAGCTGAACGAAAATGAGTATACGACGCGAATTTTAATACAAGTAAGGTATACAATACATGGATTTGAAACATCTAAGCATATATTTATGATATGTTATCCCAGGAAGCAGGCTCAGCTGTTGTAATTCTAAACTCTGTTAGTATACATGTAAACTACAATATAATATATTGGAGTGTAACTATTTCTATAAATTTCATTTACACTACTCACTAGTCTTTATAGACTACAGGTCTACAACAAATAATTACATGAGCAAAGTCTAAGATATAAAATATATAGCAGATTAACTAACACATTTCTTAATATAAACACACATGGCATGCCAATGGCTATCAATATTGTTCATTGATATTGTTCTGCATTTTTATAATGATACGTTTCATCAGCAAATATATGGTAATATATTCGAGACGCATGAACTGTGTAAAATTCGATATGTTATTTACATATTTAATATACTATTCATGAGACTGACCTGACACGGAGGTGATTCAAACAGCGCTGTCTTCACAGTTCACATCGCGGGAAATGCAAATTATGCCAATAAGGGGTTTTACTTAATTCAATTACTGTGACAGTTTCCCTAACTCCCGAGAAGCCTTAAAGTTAAAAGCTGCAGTGAACCACCTTTTCGCACGTCAAAGGCCCAGTATTCATCAAGTTGCACAAGTTGGGGGTCTCAGTATATCTAGTTTTCCTAGGGTCATGTATGGGCCCTTACATTTTCGCCTCATTGAGCATGAAAAATCTGAAGCCCTCAAACTGAATGCTGGGAATTTTTGCGCTTGACATCACTTGCTAGAAATGAGCTTCAGTGTTGGGTTGATTATATATATATATACAGCAGTTAATGCAGTGTGTCGGCCTGAGCCAGATATTTCAATTCGAACTGATGCATCCAAACAAGGTCTCACGAGGGTGTGCAGTAAATGATCTAACAACTGGGGGGCTTTGGACAGTGGAAGAGCAAGAAGACCATATAAATTATCTTGAAATGCTTGCTGTGTTTTTTGACCTTAAAGCATACAAGAAGTTGGTATCTGACAAGCATGTGAAAGTGCTTGTTGATAATACCACAGTTCAGGTTACACTGAATAAGATGCGAACTAGTCATTTTCCCAAATTAAATGCTCACGTTAAGTCTATATGGAACTGATGTATCATGCACCATGTCTGGATCACAATCGCCCGTATACCGAATAAGATATTGAGGCTGATTATGAATCCAGAAAGTGTAGGCGTAATACAGAATGGTTCCTAGACAAAAAATTGTTTCAAAAAGCATGTGAAATACTACACTTTATGCCCAGTATTGATCTTTTTGCTTCTAGGATAAACTATCAAATGAAGCCATTCTCTTCATGTAATGGCCCACGCAGACATGGTGGCCAGTGGCTATGAAAATGCTTGTTCAGAAACGAGTTCTGCTCTCAATGCAGGAATTCACATCACTTCTACCCAGCAAACAAAGAGAAAAGCATCCTCTCCATCACAAAGTGTCCTTGTTGTTGTGTCACTTATCAGGAAACAACTTGAAATCAGAGGATTTTCGCAAACAGTTACAAACGTCATGGATGCACTATGGCGATCAGGTACGCGGCATAAGCAGTATGAATGCTATTTATCCAAATATTAATGGGAACTATCCTGTTGTGAACGGAAAATCGATCCCTTTTCTCCAGTTCTAGAAGATGGAATTAATTTGGGGGGGAAATTGTACGACCAAGGGATATATTGGATTAAATACTACTAGAAGTACTCTATCATCTATTATTGTGTCAAAAAACAATAGGGCCATTTATACGGGACAAAATAAGACGCGACTTACATAAGACGCGACTTAAATAAGACGCGAGTTTGTCGTATAAAAGGTACAAAATTCTTATGTAAGACGCGTCTTGAATAAGACGCGTCTTACATAAGAACAGGACTTTCAGCTGTTCTTATTTAAGTCGCGTCTTAAATAAGATATTTTGGACAAAAATTCTAACTACACATGCCCGAAACTTGAAGCAACGTTACATTATTAGCCATGCATATTAAAACAAAAACAACTGAAACAACATTATAGCTATAGCAAGCAAATAGGATTAAAGCCGTTGAGAACCATTTATGCGATAACTCCGCTATATAAGACGCGTCTAATGTAAGTCGCGACTTATTTTGTCCCGTATAAATGGCCCTAATGTGTCATTCGGAAGTCACCCTTTGGTCTGTCGCTTTATCAAGGGTGTATTTGAAACTAGACCATCCTTACCGCGATATCAGGAATTTGGGATGTTAATTTAATACAGTTCTTGGCAACGTTTCATCCACCTAAAGACATACCATTGAAGGATTTACTGTAACACTTAAACTCACAATGCTGTTAGCAGTAACAACGATACAAAGATGCCAAACATTGCAGGCTCTATCTATTGACTTTATGAAAATCAGGGACAGCCAATATTTTATTTCAGTGATTTGTTGAAGACATCCAGGCCAGGCAAACACCTAATTCCGTTGGTTGTGAAATCATTCACCACGAATGCACACCTTTGTCCACTCAACGCCCTGCGAGAATACATTACGCGGACCACAAGTATTAGAGGGTTGTCTACGCAACTATTAATCAGTTAACAAAAGCCACATAAAGGAGTGACAACGGACACTATATCACATTTGGCTTCTGCAGCCAAAAGATCAAACATGGCTATTGCAATGATTTTGAAAGCAGCAGGATGGTCTAATGCCACAACATTCAATAGGTTTTATAACCAACCGTTACAAACACAGACTAATTTTGACAAACCATTTTAAATGCTGCTTTAAGTAATGCATAAAATTTCACATTTGAAACGTTCTATTCCAATATAGTTTTTTTGGATCGGTTGTTAACTTTGTGTTCAAGCTCCTCTATGAGTCTTTGGACAAGGAAACTAAGGAGACACCCACCCAAAGTTCATTCAATATTAGTACCGGAAAACCGGTTTTCCTTTTTCCCACCCAGTAACTTACTGTTGAAATCACTCGCTGTAGTCTTTGGACTGAACACTCGATCTGCATGCCATATCTCACATGACTCCTTAGTTTCCTCGTCCAAAGACTCATAGAATCACAATCAAATTTCCACTGAAGTTAAGTCTCATTTAATTTTTAAATTTCTCGTTTCTCCAAACTTCCACGCGTGTTTCTATAACTCTATAGAAACACGAAAAATGTTTTTAGTTCTTAAATAGTACCGTTAAATGCCAGGTCTTTTACAAAACGTTTACCTCGTTTTTCGTATTTAAACGACAATGGCACCAAACAATTATATTTTCTCTTTGCAAAGAACGATTTTTCATACCCTGTTTGATTCTTGAACTATTTTGATTAAAGGAATCAGCTGTCCGCCGTCTTGGATTACTGCCGACATGAACATTGAAATGAATGTGTCGGGAATCAGAGGTGTCAAGTAGCGAAGTAAATGTACTTCGTTTTGTACTTTAGTACTATTTTTGGGAAGTCAGTATGTAACAAAATAAACTTTTTCTTGAGTACTTTTACTTGAAACGAAGGCGTTACGAGAAGTAACGTTTTACTTTGTTAATTTCATTTTTGGGCGACGTATTTGTTTCCTTCTAACTTTTGATTAATTTACATGATTTATTCTTGATTTATATTAATTTTGAGATAGGAATAGGACGTGTTTGTCTCTCACTGGTGGATTACCTGCAAGGACTATTTATTTAATGTATTTCTTATATCTTCAACGGGGTCTGGAAGGTAGACAATTCCGTGACATATTGTATATTAGGTGCACGCATATGATACGTGTGCTGTTTCGTGTCTTGTGTATTTCAATACGTTGGAGAAGTCCCCCACCCCTACATGCTCAAGGGTAGGCCGGCTAAAAAAATTTTGCAGTTCGCTATTAACTAAAGCTACTTCAAAAATATGTAGTCAGCTACAACTACTACTACTGCTACTTTTGAACAAAAGTAGTTCGCTACTGACTACTGCTTAGAAAATGCAGGGAACTATTTTGAGATATATTTCTCTGACTTGGCTGTCAGAGAACGAGCCTTATTACAGAGGCTCCTCAGCTTTGAATTCATGTAGTTGTAACGTATAATTATAGTCATCGCAAAAGTCAATTTGACCTTAGCCAATATATATTTAATAACGACCAATTGAACTACGCGTTACTTAAATTAGACAGCCAATCAGCTCACCGGCCATCCTATGGATTGTGGCCCACAAAAGGCCGCTGGCGTTTGATTAGTTTTCCTCATACCTTTATTTTTAATCTTTTCGCCCGCGCCGTCTTTCCTCCGCCCGATTTTTACCTTTTAACGCAAGGCGGAAAAATAAAGGCCTAACCCTAAACCTAACGCCCAACTTAACAGACTATTGTCTGAAAAATATGAAACTTTTACATGAAATAAGGCATGGTTTTTTTCTTACTGAATTTAATATATTTCCGCTTAGGAGACATGACCAAACCTACAAGACAAGCTTCAAAAATCCGCCATCTTGGCTTCAAATGTGAAGCACATTAGCCCAGTTATCGTTCCAGTTACTATAGAGTTCACTGGGCTAACCTCACTCCTCAAAAAGTGAGGTTATATAATAATTAATCCAAAATGGCGGACAGCTTATTGCTTTCAGTCACAATTTTTTTGAAGTCAAGCTTGATATGCAACAATGCAAAGTAATCATGTTATTTACTTTAATAGTTTTGATAATATGGTTGACATTAAGGGACCGATATGGAAAAATGGGAAAATGAGTAGGGGGCAGAACCTTGTGTGAAGGAGTTTAGAAAAGATTTCAATTTACAGAGAAATTTATTTTTGCTGAGTTTATGGACTGTATAATATTAAAAATAGAATGCTATAATCTGAAAAGTGTGTAACAATGTATTTGGGATAATTTCAATAGTTCTCTCAAAAAGGCAATAAAATTTTTGTTGCCTTTGTCTTTAAGGTTGTTGAAGAAATGTTTTAGAATGATTACATACGTTACAATGATTGACGAGTGGTTAAATGTGCTTAGGTTATGAACATATTAAAAGCTTATATACGATACTGTTTCTAAGGTAATTGAGGTTCCATTCAAATAATCACAATATACTTCCTTATTTCACCATATAGAAATTCACCATGTAATATAATTTTAGTCAATTTATTTGATTCTGATTGGTTAATAACCGTGAAAGTGCCGATTAAACTTTAATCGCACAGATGTGCCGATTAAAGATTAACCGGCAAGGATTCGAGCCCGCGTGGATCATGCGTGCATTAAACACAAAACGTCAACACAACATTAATAACAACTTGAAAATATACATTTTCTGAGCTCTCATTTTACAATGAGCTCTTATTTATGCTTTCATAACGAAGAAAGAAGAAGAAATAAAGATTAGTCACAGTTTTTACAGGTATGAATTGAAAATTAATGTCGGAAAGTGCTCTCAAAATTGACCCGTGTGTAGCACGAGCGGTATTATAAATATTTCACCAAACGCAAGTGTGATTTTTCATTAAAACTTCGAGAACAAGTGTAATTTCCTATTAATATCATTTTATAGTCAATTTTACACGAGCAATCAATGATTAGAAATATTGTTTTGTATTCAAGCGAGTACAGCGATATACGCGCTCCTGCATGTGGTCACTGATTTTGAGAGCACTTTATGACATTAATTATAAAATTCTTACCTGTAAAAAGTGTGAATAATCCTTATTTCTTCTTTTTTCTTCGTTATGAAAGCATAAATAAGAGGCTCATTGCAAAATAAGAGCTCAGAAAATGTGATTAATTAAAATACATCAAGTATTTGATAGTCAAACTTGTTATTTGTTTAAACAGTTTCTTTCATCAAGTATCTATGTCATACTCCAGCCACATTAGTCTTGCCGTTATAAGAGTTATAACGCTCCCAGTAAGAGTTATAAGACAGAAAGCTATGAAATATTGTACATGTGACATGAACAACAATAGTAAAGCTAAGTTGATAGTACTATAATTTTTTGTGTGTTCCCAGAATAGGCAGGTGATGGTAAAACTATCGCCCTTTCTCAAAGTCTTGTCATCATCAAAACAAGGATTGCATGCAGATAAGACGAGCAGGTATATCAATAAACGTGCTTTCATGTGAGGCAAAAGTCCGGAAGGACTTGAATTTTCAGCACCAAAAAAAAAACCCCTAAATTTGTGGTGCTGCACGTTGTTCCACCATGCATCCCCTGTATGTACGGAAACTACATTCTCCAAATATAAATCAGGCAACATTTTTTTTTTGCATGTTCAAATGTTCAAATAGAACTTTGCCTTTATAGACAACTTAAAACATGATGAGTAAATATATTTTCTTGCAATCAACCAAAATGTTCAGCTAATGAAGCATAAATACTACCTAAATTTGATACTGTAGAACGCCACTACATCAGCAATTAAAGATTAACTGATCAGGGAATTTGCCACTTTGTAATTGTTAAACATTTATGTCTATGTTTACCATAAAAAACGATGAAATAGAGCGAACAATTTTACTGTTAAATATTCTTGGTAAGGCCATATAGCCAACGTATTCATATCGAGCAAATTTAAGCTTAAAAATATTGCCAATTTAAACAGACTATTGGCCTCGGGATGAAAACTTCGAATATTTAAATCATAACGAAGGTTGTTAAATTCACGAACTTAAAATGATATATATAAATTTATCGATATTTCGTGTCTTTTTCCACGGAAGTTATTTATTAATTTCTAAGCCTAAAAGTTCCAAATTCACAACAAATTAAAAGATTTACCTCTAAAATTGTTTGCTTGTCTGCTGTGGTTGATTGACATTTATTTTCTTCACTTCCGGTGAGCAATTTGTTGAAAAAATCTGTAAAGTTGGAGACGCTAACTGGCCTGGCAGTTCTCTCCTTATTTTCTGGCGAAGACATACTGGCCAACTTACAGCTTACCAATACTATTAATAATACACGACATCTGTGCTCCAGTTGTTTAGCTACAAAAAATATTTACATATTACTGAGCAGCCTACTGTTATAATTATTTTCAGGCAGAGTTTTTTGTTCCAAAATTTTTATGAACAAAATTCCTGCAATGAGGAAACATTTACAGCACATCTCATCAATAATTATTCGCAAATTGTTGATCAAATTGCTTTATTTATAGGTCGCATGGTCAAATTATACTGTATACCTACAGGCTACACATTACCGTTTGATCAGAAGTACTCGGGATAATCTGAACACCATTGAAAAGCCTGGATGGAACATGGTTCAAAAACAAACTGTGAGTTTAAGGTCAAAGGTTTCTAAATTTTCTGCATCAGATTGATAATAGTCCCAGCCCACCACTAGCCGCCTCCCCGCCTCCCTACATCTTCTCAAGTGTACTGTAATTTTGACTTGACAGTTCTGACATGTGACTAAGGAATATCAGTACCACAATTAGTTTCACTACTTATTAGGATGGTCTTCTACACATGGTCTTCTAGATGGTCTTCTAGTCTTCATGACAAAATTACTGCAATCTGGTTGGTTAAGAGGAGTGCAATTATTTCATTAATTTCACTCTCCAGGAGTGCAATTAATGATTTTCGTGATGGCTGGGGGGAGCGAGAAATCAAAACAACAAAATCCAATATGGCGGCGAAATTTAAATAAGTATTTATAACAAATGTGGACGAGTTTAACTACATTTTGGCACAAGTATGAGTTTAAAAAACATTATATGGAAAAAAGAATCTGTGGAAAATACCTGGAAACAATCTTAAGAAATAACATCGGCGGAATGCAGCGAAACGTGACTATGTAAATTTGTAATACAATTTATAAAGATTTTCTTACTCTAAAATATGTTGTTTGAGTTTGAATCTTGTGTTCTAGTTTAAGTTATGTGCCTTTATGAGTTTAAAATCATTTCCCAAGTTTTTTATACCAAATTGCTTACAATAGAAATTAAAAACTCTTGACAAAATGCAGTTGAGAACAGGGGCGGATCTAGGGGTAGTCAGATTAGTCACGCGACTAACGTAAAAAAAAGCATATAAAAAAATTTGGACTTAGCTTTTTGAATTTTTTCCCAGCGCAAACACTTCTCTTCATTTCTGATCACGCAATCAAAACTCTATCACACTCCAGCATATAAACTTCGATCAGTTTTTGCACGTTGAGCCAGCGATGGATTAGTCAAACGATAGGTCAAATAAGCGGTATTCAAATGAAAATTGACTATTCTGCGTTTTAGTTCATGTGATTTGATTGGTCAAATTCGCTCAGATTACACATTACAGGCATGTTGATTGGTCAGACCTATTTTGACTAACGATTGCGAAATCTTTACTATTTTGACTAATTCTGCAAAGCGATAGCAGCTTCTGATTGGACAATTTGCGCAAAAGAGTTAAAGAACATCTCCTCTGATTGGCCTTCTAATCTTCAATTTGGAAGCATTGTGCACTTGGTAGCTTTGTTGTAGTTCTGTTCAATTTTACAAGCAAATTATTTTGTTTTTATTTATTTACTATTATCGAAATGAACGACGTAGATTTCGAAAAGGTTAGATCGTTATTTGAAAGTGACGCTAAGGAATGCTTACTGGTGTTCTGTGGAGAATATTTCAAGCAGATAAATTCGATGGATGCTAGAAAATTGTCTTGACCGAAACTATCTAGCTGAGATGTGTTGATTTCTTGAGTTCTCGTCGTCTATTTCAGGAGATTATAAATTATGGATTATAAATACCATTATGGCAATAAGGTAAAGCGGTTTGAATTTTTAACAATAAATCGTTGAATTGAACGTACGATTTGCATAATTGTGCGAGGTTAGGTCCAAAGTTTTATATACTGGATACATATTCATTATGTGTATAAAATTAAAACACCTCAAGTGGCTGAGTAGTGGCAGAAATTTGATCTCAAATATTTGATCATGTTGGATAAAAAGTATTTATTGTGTACATGCTTTATAGAGTATTGATTGACTGATACTAGCTCGGCAAATGTACTTTATGAAGTTAATAATAATATAATCTTTGGTTATATTTTTAGATCTGATGCAACTGGCAATTGCTTGTATAGCTCTGTTTCCTAAGCATTGACAGGTACCAATGACCTAATTTGACCTTGATAGTTTAAATGTTTACAGTGCAAGTGTGAAAGGTCTATTTCGGCACTTATGGGACACTAAAAGGCTATTAGCGAAGCACTATGGATGAATACTACTTAAATTAAATGACTTGGCTTGGCCTTGATGCAAATTCACCAGGAAATTATTCCTCACATATGTTCTGTTGGAAACGTTATTGATAAATTTTCTGGAACATGTGGTTAAAGTTAAATATCTCGGCTTGCAAAAAGACCACTCTCGCCTCCAATAGCAATAACCTCACTCTTGTACACAACACTGACATGAGAATAAACTTCCTGGGGTTTGGTTCTTCATCATTAACCAAACTTAGCCTTTCAAGATCACCACCTTCCCATAATCCCCACCCAAACATTCGGGCTTTGTAGATGCTAAATATCGGTTCTGATCTCATTGGCTTGAGACAGGTCCATTGCATCTTGAACCAGTTAAATTTTCAACGGACCAGGGCTTGAAATAACAACTGATCACCAATCAATAATAGGCAAGAAATTGCTTATGATCGGCGGAAAAGCAGGGTTTCCAACCTGAAAAAGCATGGAAAGTCATGACTGCCGACCACCATATGATCGGGAACTTTGGGAACATTATTTCAGGCCCTGATAGACAAACTCCATGTTGATAGTATGTGACTGTCTATATACAGTATGTAAGCATAGTATAGGAATATAATAGAATACTGTGTTAAAAACCTTGAAAATTTAATATTTCAGATAACTAGATAAGTAAAGTAATAGTCATTTGTAATGAAACAGTTTGTATTTGAATCCACTGTGATTAAAATATGGTTAAAATGCCAGGTAAAAAAATTTTCAATAAAAGGTGGCTTCCACTGAAGCTGCAGCTTTGAGGCACCATTTCACTTGCGATATTACACATTTTCATAGTCGACAGTATATAACAAGATGATGAATTTAATTAGATTAGACATAGGTTAGAAATAGGAGGACTGGGGAAGGGGCTAAAGGGAGTAACAAGGCCATTTCACATCCCTAAGATGTCCAGTATTGTCACCCATTTTTAACCAAGTTCCTTTTGCTGCGGTGAAAGGTGTGATGGGGGTTTATGGTACCTTAAAACCAGATTGCTCATTTTAGGTGGTGTTCATTGTTCATTTTATTGTCACCCATTTCTAAGTTCTAGTCAAACTCCCTATGCTCTTGCAAAAGGTGTGAAGGCAAGCAATCTGGTTTTAAGGAGCCAGAAACCTGTACTTGTATTCAGCTTTTTCAAGGAGCTGTCCTTGTTGGATCGCGGTTTGCTATTTTTGGTAAAATTGTTTCCTAGGCATGCTGATGAGCCAAGGTATACACTGTAGGGCGAAACAGTCTATATATTAATATATCATATGCTGAACATTGGCAGGTACGAAAATTATGTCATTTACGCATATTTAGTTTGATAAAACAAAATATCTAAATTCATACTCCCACAAAAATTGGACTATCATCCTGATATCAAATGACATCATGTCAAATGACGTCATCACGTTTTGCGTCATCGATGACTTCATAAAATTTTGAGTAACGTGCAAAAAATCCTACATCCGCCCCTGCTTATCAACTATGAAATGCTGTACAACTAGAGTGATGTAATATCATACGATTTAAGAATAATAAAAGCTAAGAGTTAAAAATGGTTCGTGTCATATAATGATGCTACAGACGGTATGAAACTCTTATGGTAGTGATCGTTTCTACAAACTGGAACCCTAAACACCTATTATGGCGTAGTTTGTGTTCGTTAATCTTAAGAGCTGGAACGCGCGAGTTTAATTTGTGCCCGGGATTAAGCATTCGTTTGCAAAGGGCGATCGTACAACGACGGAATGTTGGCTGTAAGCACCGCTTGATAATAGGTAAATGAAGGGTAGATCATTCGAAGAGCTCTTTTCTGGATCTGTTCTATTTGTTTTTTAAGGTACGCGCGGAGCTTGTAGTGCCACGCTTCGCATGTATATTAAAGGATAGGCTTAACGCACGCGCGATAGACTTTGACCAGGATGGAGTCCGGAAGGGCGTTTCATTTCAGGGCGTATAAACCCTTGGAAGCCTTCTTACAGACGGAATTTACGTGCAAGTTCCATTTCAAGTCATTCGAGATGGTAACGCTTAGTAGCTTGGCATGCGTAACGATGTTGACTGTTTGATTGTTGATCACAATTGGTGGATAAGAGGGAGAACTAGACGAGAAGTTCACGTGCATCTCTTTCGTCTTTGAAGCGTTCAACTTCATGTTATTATCACATGACCATTCTTCGCGCGCTTTTACGGCTGAGGCGAGATTGGATTGAGCTAGAGTCTCTGTGCAGAACTTCCCACGTGGTGGAATCGTCGACGAATTCGACAAGGTCTGTAGCCGGAATGCGATCATATATCATGATTAAAGAAGTAACGGACCTAGTTTTGTGCGCTGTGGAACGCCAGCTTGAATATACTTTCAAGCAGTCCTGACCAATCTTTGTGTTCTGTAATAAGTTAGACAGGAAGTGCGCCATCCAATTAATGAGAACTGGGTGTACGACCATTAGTTGAAGCGTTCTCAGTAAGTCTAACGAAAAGTCGAAAAGTCTAACAGGCAGATCCGTAATGATGAACCAAGATCATCGCACACTTCGTACCACTTACTGTACTTGAACGCCGTTTAGTGCCAAACTGAAGAGAATCGATCTTTCCAGCGATTGATTGGGAAATCGAGCGGTAAGGAAACAATTCCAGAATTTTGCTAACTATGGCTGTGAGGGAGATGGGGCGAAAGTCTGAGTCGATGTCTTGAGCGGGGGAAGATTTGGGTACTGGTGAAACGTTGCGGTACTGGCGAAAAGCTGATTTCCACAAGGAAGGGACAAAGCCTTGGCGGATGTACAAATTGAAAATGGAGGTTAGAGGACGACACCTTCTCACGAAGAAACCACGCCGAAATTTCGTCCAGCAGCGGAGTGGATTTTGGTTGAAAGTAATGCTGCTTTAGTATCTTCAACGGAAATGATGAATTCGGATGGATAAACGTCAACGGGAAGCGGAGTCCAATCAAGTGGCGGAAGGGTCGACCCAAAAGAAACGAGTGTGTCGTTGACCAGGTCAGCTAATTCTTCACCTTGGTAGGGACGATTACTACACATCAACGTTTCAGGATTTCTAGACGAAGAAAGGCCTGAGTTTTTTTTTACTGCTTACCACCACTTTTTGTGTTGGATTGTTGGACGTCAGCAATGTTACTTTTGTAGTAGGAGTTACGAGCTGCTTAACATTTAGCATTCACTATGTCCTGTCGCGTTTAAAGGGGATATTTTTTCCACTGGACCAAGCACGTTGTCGCATTATAACCAGAGATTTAATTTCTGACGTAATCCCCGGCTTGTCACTAAAGTCGACCTTCACTCGGTTGAAGGGCAGGTACTTCTCAATGATCTCGTTGACCGAGTCAGTAAAGAAGTAAACTGTTCGTTGCAGGATTGCATGTAGTACCATGGAGACCAGTTAACTTGGCGCAACGTTTCTCTCACTATTCTCCGGTTAGAAGGTCGAGCGTCTCTCACAAGAAGGGAGGATTTTGAGTTGGAGTTCGCGTGGGACATGAATTGATTCAGAACTATTGAATTGTTGTCGGAGGATCCGAGAGGGGCAACAACGTTAGGGGTGCCGTAACACTTTGAGATGTTGGTAAATACTTCGTCTAAAATATTGTTACCTCTTGTGACTTGGTTGACAATCTGCTTGAGGTTAAAGGAAGAGCATAAGCGTTGATATTTGAACTATTGAAGTCGCCAGTTAAAATAATACCAGAATTTGGGTGGGAGGAAAGAATGCGGTCAAGATTGTCTGTAATATGAGTCTGTAAATCGATATGATCGCTTCCAGGCGGATGGTAAATTACACCCAAAATGATGGAATTCAGGCCACGGGATAGGCGATGCGGTTTCAAGAGGAG
Source organism: Paramuricea clavata (assembly GCA_902702795.2). NCBI lineage: Eukaryota > Metazoa > Cnidaria > Anthozoa > Malacalcyonacea > Plexauridae > Paramuricea > Paramuricea clavata. The sequence continues at coordinate 17,144 of CACRXK020002273.1, forward strand.
CCACCGTCATTCAAAATCGGTATTTTAAAGATTTTGAAAGATCGCTTAGGATGATTAGGGGTAGGTGATCCCGAATATAAGCGCAGACACCACCACCCCATCTTCCGTCGGATCTATCGTGCCTTATCGACGAATAACCAGGAAGATCAATGGCTGTACTGGGAACATCAGCAGAAAGCCAAATTTCGGTAATAACCGCCACGTCGACGGAGTAAATAGAAACGGTGCTAGTAAGCTCTTCTCTCTTGCTCTGCAGCGATCGAGAGTTGGAGATAAACAAGGTCGGTAGGTGAGTGTCTATCCTTAAAATTAGTATTAGTGGGAACGACTATTCTCCCACGAGTTCTCGGCCTTGTCTTGTAATTCTAGTATTCTAACGAAAGAGCATTCAAATTATTTTCATTGCTTCGCTGCGTTATTATATTGATATTCTTTGGATAGTTAATATCAGCAATATTAGGACTAATTATGCTTCGTTAATTGGCGGACAAGGACAAGGTGATTTAGCCATTCTGGGGATTACTGGTGTGATCGAAAAATAGAGGGGATGGCATCCGTACCGGATTTTCCTGAAAAGGACGTTTGAAATCAGCATGAACTTGATGACTGTATTCTAGGGATTCATTAAAACTGATTAGGGGTAAAAATTCAATGTTTTTAAGAACGTTAAAAGTAGATAAACTGACGTTTCTCAAACTGCAGCGGTGACCATAGATAATGGGGTATGTTTCAACCTTGTTGTCGACTTCATTCGTAGTAGCTGACACTCCAGGGACTTGAAGTAGGAGTTTGTGTTCAGAAATATTTGGCAATTTCCTTGCATTCGAAGTACTTTTGGTATGCTGACCGACGTTGGATTTGGCGTCATTGATCAGGTTATTATTATGGCTTTGTAATAGCTCGGCTGGGCTGTTATCACTATTTAAGATTAACTGATTATCCTTAACTGATAAGTCTTTGTCGATGCGTCTATTGTTGGAAACGACTAGATTAGAAGTCATGCACGCGCGATTTCTGTGCAAGGTCGGTCAGGGAGTTTTTCTCACCAAAACTCGATTAAGGACAAGATTGCTTTGTTCTACTTGGTTGGGCGCGCATTGTTTATCGTTCTTTGTGGGAGCGTTACTAGAGAATTTCATTCTGCTTTGAATTGTAGATTTTTGTCTTAATTAATTCTCTGAAGGAGTCATTAGTCGCCAGGGCCGTAGCTAGAACGCTAATCGGGGAGGGGGGCGTGTATATTCATATATTCGTGTTCTGCCTGCCGGATTTCTTTTGAAATCGATTGTTTTTATGGTATGTGAACATGAATATATGAATATACACGCCCCCCCGGCCCAATTATCGTGTCTAGCTACGGCCCGTAATATTCGCCTCAGTGGCTTCAAGTTTAAATTCAAAAGAGGCAAAAAACCTCGCACTATTCAATAACAACAACCAGTATGTTCTGGAACTTTCCGATTCATTACAGTTCGGATTAGCGCGTCCCACATGTGAACAAAACATAATTTTTAACTAAATATATTGATTATTAACAGTTTCCGACAATTCGTTTTTTCATATAATATGAGTGACTTTTTGCTGACTGGAGGGTCAAAAATTTATTTATTAAAAGAACATAACGATGTGTAAAACAAAATTCCAGACAATCGTGCGACACTACAACATCGTGACAATTATACAATCGCGTCGGCTGTTGGACGAACAACGAACAACTTATAATGCTACAACCTCGTATGTGCAACTGCCCAGAATTTACGTCACATATGAATAATGACTGATCAAAGAATAAAATGTACAGAAAAATATCCGAAAATAAATAGGCTAAATGGTCTTTTACATGGGTATGTACTCTAGCTTTCACAACTCCAAACTTTATTTTGAAGAATTAAACTCGATATATATTTTTATATTAAACTCGATAAACATATATATCTATATATATATATATACAAAATCAAACATTCCCTACACACTGGCAAGACGGATCTGTGCAATTGTAACAAATCAAGATTTAAAGAAAAAGCGTCTTGATGAACTAGAATATTTCCTACAAAAGCAGAACTATCCGAAATTGCTTATAAAAAACGGAATACAGAAGGCTTCATCAAAAAACATTGAGGAATTGAGGGCACCAAAACATAAAACTGATGACAATGTCTTGCCTTTAGTAATAACTCATAATCCCAACAACCCTCAAGTAATTGGAAAAATAAGGGAGAACTTTAAATTTCTAAACAATTCCGAGAAAATGAAACGAGTATTAGACAGAACAAAACTCATTGTAAGCAAACGCCAACCGAAGAACTTGAAGCGATACTTGACAAAAGCACAATTCAATTCAGAGGACAGAGAACACTGTGTAACAAAATGCGAGGAAAAGCGATGTGGAACATGCGATGTTTTAATCACCGGAAAGTCTGTTACATTAAAGAGCGGAAAAACCTGGAAAGTCAATTCAACGATGAACTGCAAAGCGAGATATGTCATTTACGTGATCATTTGCTCAAAATGCGACAGCTTCTACGTCGGCCAGACAGAAAACTTACGAAAAAGAGTGACATTGCACAAGGAAAAAATTCGACACGAAGAGTATAGACATCTAAAAGTAAGCGAACACTTAAATATGTGTAACAACGGAATTTTCAAAATAATGCCTATATATCAATGCATTAACACGGACCGACTTTTTAGGGAGATGAAAGAAAAAGAACTTATCAATATACTGAATCCGGATCTGAACGCTAATTAAAAAAACATTAAGTTTATGCTTACATTTAGATCAATAGAATGTTTTTAACGGGTGACTTCACACCATGTAAATATATGCATTCCTAACATAGTTATTATAATATGATATCATAGAACGTATAGATAATAGATAAACTAAATTCCACTCATTGTAAATATGCACCTGAGGAGCTAACATTAAAGCGAAAACGTTTGTGCAAAATTTGAGTGGATTTTATTTTATTTTACGTTATAAATGTCTCTTTTGGTTGCACATTGAAACCTTTTCTATATATATATATATATATATATATATATATATATATATATATATATATATATATATATATATATATATATATATATATATATATATATATATATCTTAAAGTTAATTATTGCTACGCAAGTATCACGCCTTATTCAAGACGATCTTCAGGATATTATTGCCTGAAGATCGTCTTGAATAAGGCGTGAAACTTGTGTAGCAATAATTAATTTTAAGATATAAATATATCTTGCTCTACTATAATACTAGTGTTTAGCACTATATTATCTACTACAACAAAACAAAGCGTGTCACATGCTAAATTACTCTGATTAATCATCTCCGAAGACCTCAAGTGGGTTCTTCATGTTGATTTCATTTGTAAGAAAGCTGCGAAGCGTCTTCCATTTCATCAAGCAAGTTAGTGCGAGTGTTTAATAGATGCATTAGACCAACTTTAGAATACTCGTGCGAAGTATGGCATCACAGTTTGCGCCAGTATTTAAGTGATCAGATCGAAAGGATTCAACGCAGAGCCCTACGAATAACCTTCCCAGATTGTTGTTATGATATTGCAATGGACCGCGCCGGTGTGGTGTCGTTATTCATACGGAGAGAGACGATCTGTAAGAGATTTTTTGAACGAATGCGTACTGACGTAGCACACAAGTTACATTCCCTCGTCCCTTCCAATCGGGATACAGAATATTCCCTTCGGGGTGGTAATAACAAACTGTCAATACCTAGGTGTATAACTAATAGATATGCAAACAGTTTCATAATTGCTGGAAGTAAAGCTTTTAACATTAGTAAAACTTAATATAATTAACCATGTAATTATTACTTTAATCTAATCGTATTTTGTATTTTATCCTTTTAATCTTGTAAAACGATGTAATTCAGTCCTTGACTGCTAAATTGGTCTTTTCAATAAATCTTATATATATATATATATATATATATACTTTTGCTTTAAATCATTATGCATTTTTGAAGTAAATTCCAAATACCAAACAAACTAAAATATCTCGGAAACAAAATGAGCAAGCGAAGTCTTGAGGTTAGGCCGGTGCACTTTAACAAATCAAATTAACCACTATTCATGTATGTTCACCAAAGCTGTAAAATAAGCTTTAGTGTTTGAAGTTTACCGTTGGCGTATAAATTTCATGCTTTAACGACTACAAGCCTCTCGTAGCAGTTCAAGTACGAAATTTAGACGCCAAAGGTCAACTTCAAACGCAAAATCTTAATTTACTGCTTTGGTGAATAAATGACTAGTGGTTAATTTGCTTTCTTAAATTAAATTGTTGCTAAATACCACAAGTTTAATAATTCTTGAATATATTTCAAATCTGGTGTAAAAGCTGTTATAATAGAGTTGTAAAATCAAAAACTTTGTTGGCGGTTTGACGTTTGCCGTAAAAGGTCAATCTTAAGGTCTCTAATAAGCACATTTTGCTTTTGCAATTACAAGTAGAAAACATTTGAATATCCACTTCAATGTATTCTGGCATACTCTGAATTTTTTCTGCATGGTATAACATTTTAATCTTCATTCTATATGCAGATATGCCATACGTTTGAACTATGTCTGTTAAGACATTATACATCATTGTTTAGCGATAGAATGCTCTAACTTAATCCAAACATACACATATAAATTAAATACAGAACATTTTTATACAGAACATTTTTTAGACGAAACGTTACAATTAAAATTCTTTACAATCTTTTAAAACTGTTTTAATGGCTTTGTTAAAAGTTATATGTTGGGCTCTCATATTTATTATACGAATTCGTGGAATCAATGTAACCAGATCCATTTGCTCTGTGCATTAGGTTATTGGTATGTTATATTAAAACAATCCATTATTATATTAAAATGAAATCACGTTGTCTTCAAACTAATAATATTCCACTGCCTGTGTTTAGGATTTGGCGGTATAAGCTGACAGTATATAACAGGTGTTTATATTCTTTACTATATGTCATTCTACTGCATGATCTGCGTGGGTGCAGGTTAAGACAATGCGTCAATAATTATTAGTTAAGAGATACTTACAACGATGTTCTGAACTAATATTATGGAGATAACTGTGCTTTATAGGACTTAGACCAAGCACAAAAATCATTGACAGAATTCAAATCAATTCAATTTCTTCCATATGTTTTCCAAAGTTCTTCTGGACTCGTACAAATGACCGCATGAATCGAGCGGAATTATCTGGCTCAGTGGGTTGTTTCGGAATAATGATGCCTAATAAGTTGTTGTGTATCAGCATATATACAAACATTTTATAGGTAATTTATCGTACATAGGCAGGCTATGTTTTCATAATGAATTGTTAATGAATTTCCTCTAAATTTCTTTGATTTGCAGAGTTTGTTCGTTGCTCTGCAGAGAAATTTTGGAACTATGTGAAAACAGGGGGTAGTTTCATTATCGAAACTTCATGAATATCACCATTTTTATATACTGTAATAACGAACAATGACAAGTTTAAAATGAGTTAGGTACTAATTACTTTGGCAATTTTGAAACATACCTGGATGACTGTATTTTCCGTTCAGAAATTTGAGAACTGCTAATTAATATTAGGAAATGCCAGTTGATGTATCTGTCTCCTGCTGTTGTTTATATTTTGTGACGAGTTTTCAATAAAATTCCTGCATAACTTTAGCCTGCGTAGCATGTAGCATTAACCTGCGTAGGCGGATTTTGGGGGAGAACTTGTGGGCGGGAAAATTAGGGCGGGAGAACTGCCGGGCGGATAAAGGGCCGGCTTGAAAAACCGGCTGCCTGATATCCATATGTTTTTTAGTGCCGCCCATTTTAATAAGTTAATTCAAAATTGACATGAAATCGATATCAGGGTGGCCGTCTATATTAAGTATGGTTGGTCATAATAAGACTCTTGTATTACGTACTTTGCGCTAAAACTTAAATTTTGGGAGCTTTGAGAAAACTGCAACCGTTTAATGGTTTCAAACCACGTAAAACTACAATCGAACGGGGTCTTCTTTTGCGAACAACTTTGCTATATAGTGAGTCGCAACGAAATCTATTTCTCAGAGTATGCCTATTCGCCGGTTTTGTAGTGGCATGACACAGACAAGCTGCTGCATTTACTGTTCGGAGTATTCCGGATTTTTGGAACACTAATGGAATGGAACAGAAAAGAGTCACATGACTTTTCTGAACTGTTCTGATTACCCCGATTTTCGAGTAGGGCAGCCAGAACAGACACGTGACACTGCCTATTTTCACGTGAGTGGAAATGGAGGCGACATATTTTGTGTATCCAATGCACACTGTATAAAGCGTTTTTTCGAAGGTTTCACCGCCATATTTCGACAAATACTTATTATATGCTACTTGAACGCCAGGGTTGGGCAAAATCAACGAGTAAAAACGTCGCAAAAGCATACGTAGATGTACAAATAACACTCAGGTATGTTAATGCCTGGGTTTCAGTTTGTGTATTTAGCGAAAATAGACAAAAAATCATAAAAAAAATAAGTATGGCCTTGATTATTACCATTCAAGTTTTATATGATTTATCAAAGGAGATTCTAAAAGTTGACCTGCTTTTCGTTGTCATGGCAACGATGACGTGATGTATATTTCGAAAAACAACACAAAAATTGATACGTTTTATTCAGAGGCTGTGTAACAGTATAATTCGTTACTAAGAGGACGCAGAATTGCGATAATCATTCACACATGATATCACTGTTTATTGAATGAATCTGGAAAGTTTACATTTAGGCTTCGTTTCATTATTTTATGCGGCTATATTACGACGATCGGCATCAAACGAATGTTAATCGTGTCATTAAATGTTATCTACAAATAAATGTACGATTTCCAAATTAACGCAGGAAACTTTGTTCCCTTGTTAATGTTTTTAGCTAATAAAAATAGCAAAATTTCGTCAAATTACCCTGCTGCAAGTCGAACGCGTTTTTCGCGTGATGAATTTCACGCGCCATAATGAAACAGTCTGCCGCTTATTGTAAGGGATATTATATTTCCAATAACAACATTCATTGCTCATTCAAGCCGATATCATGAAGCAGAATTAATGCTTGGGAGCATGGGAGGGAAGCATGCCATGGTGGAAAAGACCGACTAATCTGTACGTGCGATAATGAATTTATAATTCACAAGCAATTTTCATTGAAAATAAGAAACAATCAACAATTAATAGTGAATAATCGCAAGATAGCGCACTATAAGAAGCTTTTATTTATCAGCAGTTCAAAGGTCAGCTGTCGCAAATGATACAATACTTATTGCTATACAAATAGCCAATTATTACATAAAAATTGAATAATATACCGACTTCTTTGCATTGTATATTCCAAAATAATCCTGTCGCTCATATATACTATAGTTTGATTTGAAGCAATCGCCCGAATTCACTAAAATTCTCACACAAGGGGCGCATATTCTAACAGACGCATTACTGACAGATCGCGCGTGCAATACGCGCGCAAGATATTATCCAAGAGCAGCGAATCATTATATGCTTTACTATGCGAATAACTAATTAATATAGTAATGCAAACAAGGACGAATAATATGAATTTTTCTGTGTTGGTGTTGTGTACTCAGGTAAATAATATGTTTGCGATGTTACTCTGAGTGCATATCCACACCGGGCGGGCTCGAAAAATATGCCCGGCCACGGTGGGATTCGAACCTACGACCTTTGGAATATTAGCCCAATGCTCTTCCAACTGAGCTACGCGGTCAGGACGGTTCGAGTAAGTGATATTTCGGAACAGTATCTAGTTCCTTCTATACCAATGTGTTCTTACTAATATGAATTTTTCTGTGTTGGTGTTGTGTACTCAGGTGAATAATATGTTTGCGATGTTACTCAGAGTGCATATCCACACCGGGCGAGCTCGAAAAATATGCCTGGCCACGGCGGGATTCGAACCTACGACCTTTGGAATACTAGCCCAATGCTCTTCCAACTGAGCTACGCGGTCAGGACGGTTCGAGTAAGTGATATTTCGGAACAGTATCTAGTTCCTTCAATACCAATATGTTCTACTAATATGAATTTTTTTTCCTGTGTTGGTGTTGTGTACTCAGGTGAATAATATGTTTGCGATGTTACTCAGAGTGCATATCCACACCGGGCGAGCTTGAAAAATATGCCCGGCGACGGTGGGATTCGAACCTACAACCTTTGGAATACTAGCCCAATGCTCTTCCAACTGAGCTACGCGGTCAGCATGGTTCGAGTAAGTGATATTTCGGAACAGTATCTAGTTCCTTCAATACCAATATGTTCTAGTAATATGAATTTTTTTCCTGTGTTGGTGTTGTGTACTCAGGTGAATAATATGTTTGCCATGTTACTCTGAGTGCATATCCACACCGGGCGAGCTTGAAAATATGCCCGGCCACGGTGGGAGTCGAACCTACGACCTTTGGAATACTAGCCCAATGCTCTTCCAACTGAGCTACGCGGTGAGGACGGTTCGAGTAAGTGATATTTCGGAACAGTATCTAGTTTCTTCAATACCAATATGTTCTAGTAATATTAATTTTTTTTTCTCTGTGTTGGTGTTGTGTACTCAGGTGAATATAATATGTTTGCGATGTTACTCTAAGTGGATATCCACACCGGCCGAGCTTGAAAAATATGCCCGACCACGGTAGGATTCGAACCTACGACCTTTGGAATACTAGCCCAATGCTCTTCCAACTGAGCTACGCGGTCAGGACGGTTCGAGTAAGTGATATTTCGGAACAGTATCTGGTTCCTTCAATACCAATATGTTCTGGTAATATGAATTTTTTTTTTCTCTGTGTTGGTGTTGTGTACTCAGGTGAATAATATGTTTGCCATGTTACTCTGAGTGCATATCCACACCGCGCGAGCTTGAAAAATATGCCCGGCCACGGTGGGATTCGAACCTACGAGCTTTGGAATACTAGCCCAATGCTCTTCCAACTGAGCTACGTGGTCAGGACGGTTCGAGTAAGTGATATTTCGGCACAGTATCTAGTTCCTTCAATACCAATATGTTCTAGTAATAGGAATTTTTTTCTTCTCTGTGTTGGTGTTCTGTACTCAGGTGAATAATATGTTTGCGATGTTACTCTGAGTGCATATCCACACCGGGCGAGCTTGAAAAACATGCCCGGCCACGGCCCGACTCGAACCTACGACCTTTGGAATACTAGCCCAATGCTCTTCCAACTGAGCTACGCGGTCAGGACGGTTCGAGTAAGTGATATTTCAGAACAGTATCTAGTTCCTTCAATACCAATGTGTTCTTGTAATATGAATTTTTTTCTGCGTTGGTGTTGTGTACTCAGGTGAATAATATGTTTGCGATGTTACTCTGAGTGCATATCCATACCGGGCGAGCTTGAAAAATATGCCCGGCCACGGTGGGATTCGAACCTACGACCTTTGGAATACTGGCCCAATGCTCTTCCAACTGAGCTACGCGGTGAGGACGGTTCGAGTAAGTGATATTTCGGAACAGTATCTAGTTCCTTCAATACCAATGTGTTCTTGTAATATGATTTTTTTCCTGTGCTGGTGTTGTGTACTCAGGTGAATAATATGTTTTGGGATGTTACTCTGAGTGCATATCCACACCGGGCGAGCTTGAAAAATATGCCCGGCCACGGTGGGATTCGAACCTACGGACCTTTGGAATACTAGCCCAATGCTCTTCCAACTGAGCTACGCGGTCAGGACGGTTCGAGTAAGTGATATTTCGGAACAGTATCTAGTTCCTTCAATACCAATATGTTCTACTAATATGAATTTTTTTTTCCTGTGTTGGTGTTGTGTACTCAGGTGAATAATATGTTTGCCATGTTACTCTGAGTGCATATCCACACCGGGCAAGCTTGAAAAATATGCCCGGCCACGGTAGGATTCGAACCTACGACCTTTGGAATACTGGCCCAATGCTCTTCCAACTGAGCTACGCGGTCAGGATGGTTTGAGTAAGTGATATTTCGGAACAGTATCTGGTTCCTTCAATACCAATATGTTCTAGTAATATGATTTTTTTTTTCTCTGTGTTGGTGTTGTGTACTCAGGTGAATAATATGTTTGCCATGTTACTCTGAGTGCATATCCACACCGGGCAAGCTTGAAAAATATGCCCGGCCACAGTGGGATTCGAACCTACGACCTTTGGAATACTAGCCCAATGCTCTTCCAACTGAGCTACGCGGTCAGGACGGTTCGAGTAAGTGATATTTCGGAACAGTATCTAGTTCCTTCAATACCAATGTGTTCTAGTAATATGAATTTTTCTGTGTTGGTGTTGTGTACTCAGGGGAATAATATGTTTGCGATGTTACTCTGAGTGCATATCCACACCGGGCGAGCTTGAAAAATATGCCCGGCCGCGGTGGGATTCGAACCTACGACCTTTGGAATACCAGCCCAATGCTCTTCCAACCGAGCTACGCGGTCAGGACGGTTCGAGTAAGTGATATTTCGGAACAGTATCTAGTTCCTTCAATACAAATATGTTCTAGTAATATGAATTTTTTTTTCTCTGTGTTGGTGTTGTGTACTAAGGTGAATAATATGTTTGCGATGTTACTCTGAGTGCATATCCACACCGGGCGAGCTTGAAAAATATGCCCGGCCACGGTGGGATTCGAACCTACGACCTTTGGAATACTAGCCCAATGCTCTTCCAACTGAGCTACGCGGTCAGCATGGTTTGAGTAAGTGATATTTCGGAACAGTATCTAGTTCCTTCAATACCAATATGTTCTAGTAATATGAATTTTTTTTTTCTGTGTTGGTGTTCTGTACTCAGGTGAATAATATGTTTGCGATGTTACTCTGAGTGCATATCCACACCGGGCGAGCTTGAAAATATGCCCGGCCACGGTGGGATTCGAACCTACGACCTTTGGAATACTAGCCCAATGCTCTTCCAACTGAGCTACGCGGTCAGGACGGTTTGAGTGAGTGATATTTCGGAACAGTATGCTGTTCCTTCAATACCAATATGTTCTAGTAATATGAATTTTTTTTTTCTCTGTGTTGGTGTTGTGTACTCAGGTGAATAATATGTTTGCCATGTTACTCTGAGTGCATATCCACACCGGGCGAGCTTGAAAAATATGCCCGGCCACGGTGGGATTCGAACCTACGACCTTGGGAATACTAGCCCAATGCTCTTCCAACTGAGCTACGCGGTGAGGACGGTTCGAGTAAGTGATATTTCGGAACAGTATCTAGTTCCTTCAATACCAATGTGTTCTTGTAATATGAATTTTTTCCGTGCTGGTGTTGTGTACTCAGGTGAATAATACGCTTGTGGTGTTACTCTGAGTGCATATCCACACCGGGCGAGCTTGAAAAATATGCCCGGCCACGGTGGGATTCGAACCTACGACCTTTGGAATACTAGCCCAATGCTGTTCCTATTACTAGAACACATTGGTATTGAAGGAACTAGATACTGTTCCGAAATATCACTTACTCGAACCGTCCTGACCCCGTAGCTCAGTTGGAAGAGCATTGGGCTGGTATTCCAAAGGTCGTAGGTTCGAATCCCACCGTGGCCGGGCATCTTTTTCAAGCTCGCCCGGTGTGGATATATACACTCAGAGTAACATCGCAAACATAAGCTGTAATTGTTGTGCTTGTCAAACGCATTAATAGTTCTACTTTCATAAAACTCTTTGTAATCTACTAACCATAAAGGTGCGTTGTTTCACGACTTTTGATCTACCACCAGTAGATCAGAATTAGTTACACTGATAAGCGACTCAACATCCGCCCTTTTTGATTCAGCCCAAATACCGTCGCTTGCAACTAAGGTGGACAGTCGCAGATAAAAACATTGCCTATTTGTGTGAGAATCTTCAATGTTTGTCAAGAACACTTGACAGGTTTTAATCTGATCGGCTAATCACGTTTAACCAGCTCCATGCTGACTACATGCATGATCATCACAAACATTGAAGTTTCTCGGTAAAATTATTGTACTTTGTCATAAGAATAGACAATGTTTTATCAACGACTGTTCATCCTTTAATAATAGTTGCAAGCGACGGTATTGAAGCGAATCTTTGTTTGTCTAGTATAAATTTGCATAGTGTTTGCGTCAAGAGACCATCGCATCTCATGGGACAGGTAGTCCAGGGACAACGTCTCTGTGTCAGGCATGGATCTACTTTCAAAAGCATCGAGATATAAAAGTCGATCTCCCTCAGCAAGAATCTGATCTACGTTTATATAGATGCGGTCTACTGTTGGATCGGCAAAGTCTGAGCAAATATTAATAACGCTGAAAAACTCATAAAAGAACATTGTCTTCCGCGTGAAATGTCACTATAAAACCGTTTGCTACCTTAATGAATGCTTCCAGTAACAAATAAATTTAAATTTGACATGATTTCAACAAAAAAACTTACCTAGTTCTTGCCTTCTAGTTACAACTTTTCGAACGTAAACACGTTATAAATATGACTAATGATGAAACCGCTGCACATACATGCGCGTGCTCAAAATCATCCTGACAAACAAAAATCGTACAAATCGAGATATATCTCAAGAATAGGGGGCTGCTCACCGGCGCTCGCAGTAAATATTAATTAAGTTCTCCCTAGTCTAATTAATATTAATTGCTCCAGGGCGATCTTTTGCGCCAGTTTCGAAAGTTTTATATCTAAAATCTACGTTGAAAACACTATAGTTCTGTAGCAACGAGTGCTTTGGCACAAGCTTTGTTGTTGAGCAAATTGCGAAAAAGTCGAATGTTGGGATACAGCTGAGTCAACAGTTTTACTGTATAAAACAGATCGTGGAATATTAGTTTTCTAAATGCGGTTTTATTGTGCCAGTTTCGAGATTTTTATGGTTAAAATCTACATATAAAATACAACAATTCCGTAGCCAAGACAATCTTGGCACAATTGCAGAAAGGGAAGAAAAACCATTTTGAAAATTAGTTTCCTTTCAATATAAATTAGAATATTAATTAAGTTCTCTCTTGTCGATCTAATTCACATTAATTGCTCCAGGGCGATATTTTGTGCCAGTTTCGAAAGTTTCATATCTAAAATCTACGTTAAAAATACTACAGTTCTCTAGCAACGTGAGCTTTGGAACAAGCTTTGTCGTTGAGAAAATTGCGAAAAAGTCGAATGTTGAGATATATCTGAGTGAGCAGTTTTACTGGTTAAAACAGATCGTGGAATGTTAGTTTTTTTAAATGTGGTTTTGTTGTGCCAGTGTCGAGATGTTCATGGTTAAAATCTATAATTCCGTAGCAAAGACAATCTTGGCACAATGGCAGAAAGGGAATAAAAGCCGTTTTCCAAATTAGTTTGTTTTCGATATAATTTAGAATATTAATTAGGTTGTATCTTTGCTACTTAAAATTAGTTGTTTCTCTGGCATACTTTGTAGCAGTTTCTAAATTTATGCCAGTTCTAAAATCTTGAATACGAACTGCATAGTGGTTCGTGTTCAAAATGAAATGTAAAGTGGTTAACCGGGTGAACAATTAGCCTTTCTCACGATGACGAGTATCCGCCATTTTTGTGTGTCATCCAATTCTCTTTAACCAATGCAGACAATTAAAACAATGTGAAAAGCAATTTTTTCAAAATAAACTAACCATTTACAAAGCAATTTTACCATCATTCGTGGAAAAAGTTATAATAAGTCGCTGTTATGTGGACATATCTTGCAGACTTCGGCTGAAATGCCACCCAAAAATGGCGGCGTGAGAAAGGCTAATTGGAAATTAAGGTTTGCGAATATGGAGATGTTAAGTGCGAATGAATGTGGTGAAACCTCAAATTTGCATAACGCGGATGGAAAAGTGCTCCTGTTCGTACTTTCCATTCTCTCTTGAATATTTTGCTAAAGACGTTTGTGCCAGGGCTGTGAATTGGCAAGTACGAAAAGGGTGTACATTTTTTTTTTT
>CACRXK020002273.1:31114-44843 GCA_902702795.2 Paramuricea clavata
TTTTTTTTTTTTTCAAATGTAAGTATATATTAATGCATAATTATAATAGAAATTTGTTGTGAATTCGTGACAAATGAAACCGAAGGTAATTTGAAATTTTAAGGTATTCAGAAACACTAATATTATAATTTAATACATTGTGAATAATAGACGTTGTCCTTAAAGCATTACTTTTACAGTAAATGTCTTAATTTCTTGCTAAATTAATTTTTTTAAATTTGAATATTGGGAAAAATTTTGGGATGAATATGGGGATTAATCCTAGAATGTATCTTAAGATGAATGTCCGGATAGCTCACAGGCGGCCCAATGTTGCAAGGGTCAGTATTAGAGGTGTGCGTCGGATCGGATTGACCTCTTTGAATCCGATGGTTTGTCTAAGTTCTCAATCCGCATCCGATCCGATCCGAAGAAGAAAAAAGCAATCCGATCCGATCCGAAAAAAATGTTTATAAAATCCGATCCGATCCGATGCTAAAATTCATAATCCGATCCGATCCGAACTTAAGTTATTATATACAGCGTGCGTTAATTATTTGGTGTATGAACGTATTTTTTCATGATCACAAACGATATATTGGAAATAATGAATTTCCAGCAAAAATAAGCAGATACGAATCCGATAAAACTGCAGTGGGATATCACATAATTATGCCTTATACCTTTACACTAGCGTAGAAAAAAACCGACTAGTCACATAGTTATTATAACAATGCATGACCTTGAGCTGGGTTTACAATTTAAAACATCTTAAAGTTTATCACTAATAAATCTCATTGTCAGTGCTTCATGACACATAAACCTAACAAACTAAACAAAGAATCACAACATTTCTATATCCCAATTCCCATACGTAACCGATTTAAGAAGAATCCACATAACGCCAGTGTTTCTTTTGTCAGAAATATCAAAACACTATTTTACTTTATTGTCATCACTCGGCATTATATAATATTACTCCGCTTCGACCAAATCACTCGGCTTACTCGGCTGCAAAGCCTTCCAGGCACTTCCTGCTATAGAACTATCTTAATTTATTAAAATATTCGAGTAATTCGACGCAATACAAGAAAAAACCCAAATCCGATCCGATCGGACAAAAAACCTACAAAATCCGATTCGATCCGACAATAAAAAAAGAAATCCGATCCAATCCGAGTGAATTACTGTCCGAATCCGATCGGATTGGATCGGATTCGGATTCGGATCGGATTCGCACACCTTTAGTCAGTATAGATTTATAGTAACGTATATTTAATATAGTAATGTATATTATAGTAATGTATATGGTATAAATATGTAATAAAATATAAATTTTAAAATGAAATTGACTTGCCTATTTGATAGTGTGTGTTCTCCTTTTATTCCTCCTTTGCTGGACTAATATTTTCCGAGACTTTGTACTCGATGGTACTAGTATACATGATACATGATAAAGGCTAACTATTTCTGATCGTCCATACGACCGCACGGCACTTCGAATCGAAAATTCTCACACTCAAATCGCTTTATTCTCCAAAAAAATTCGCCAGCATGTAGAATAGATGCCGTTCTTAAAAAATACGGAGATACTTAGGCGAGATATACAAGTTTTGGACCATATTTTAACACTGGAAATTCAACACCCATTTTATATTGAACTGACTTGACCAGACCGAAAATTACTACCGCGAACGCCTGCGCAACCAGGTCTCCTAAAACCGTTGGGATTTACGGGGGGAGGTTACATTAATTCAAAATATAATCGTTATATAAAAGGATAATATATAGACATCATAAATTGTTTTAAATACATTTCTTATTATAACATACGTGATATATACACGGCAATATATTGTCTCCCATTGTACTGTTTCCCATTGCTTTTTGGTATTTGCATGCTATGGGCAGGCGGCGTCCTCCTCCCCCCCGTAAATCCCAACGGTTTTAGGAGACCTGGTTGCCCAGGTGTTCGCGGTAGTAATTTTCGATCTGGTCAAGTTCAATATAAAATGGGTGTTGAATTTCCATTGTTAAAATATGGTCCAAACCTTGTATATCTCGCCGAAGTATCTCCGTATTTTCGAAGAACGGCATCTGTTCTACATGCTGGCGAATTTTTTTGGAGAATAAAGCGATTTGAGTGTGAGAATTTTCGATTCGAAGTGTCGTGCCGTCGTATCGGCGATCGGAAATAGTTTGCCTTTATCATGTATCATGTATACTAGTACCATCGAGTACAAATTCTCGGAAGATATTAGTCCAACAAAGGAGGAATAAAAGTAGAACACACACTATCAAATAGGCAAGTCAAATTTATATTTTATGACATATTTTTACCATATACATTACTATAATATACATTACTACAAGTCTACACTAACCCTTGCAAGATTGGGCCGCCTGTGGATAGCTTCACAGAAGTAGGTGAAGTACTACAAATATACAGGTACATGTCTTGAAGAGATCCCATCTTTTCTCAGACAGTATTTAAAATGAATATATAACTGCCCTAGGCCCCTAGCTTAAAAAGTGTCACAAATTCACAGCGAAAGAGATCCAGTCTCGACTCTGGAGAACGAAATAATCAAATGTATTAACAGAGATTTACCTTTATATGACAGATATGAGATAAGATAGATAGATTTAATAAAATACTTCGCAGCCATAGGCTGAATTGCGTATTTTTTTTACAAGTAAATTTAACTAATTGCGAGAATATAAAAGAAGAGTTTATCAAGCCATTATGATGACATTCCATATAAATATTATATATACAAGATGTTTATTACTTTAATATACTAAAAAATTTAAAATTATTAAAAATATTAGGTCATTTCAATAGCATTAGATAAATGATTTGCGGCACGAAGCCACAAAAAAACTAGTTTGAAAACGATTAGTGTTACATCTAGGAATTTCAAATTTCCTATCGGTTCTTAAATCATAAAAAGAAGTATGTGTAGGTGGCAGTAAACCTCGTAACTTATGATTTTCATCAGCAACTACTGTTTGAAATAAACTAGTACAAATATTTTCATGATGAACAGACAGTGACTCCAATCCACAACTAATTAAAGCGTCTTCGTAATTAGTGTTTGGACAGATGATTCTAATAGCTCTTTTTTGTAATCTTTCCAATTCGGAACGCAAGTATTTTGGCAACGAATAGTAAATGACAGGGATACCATAGTCGATAACAGATCGAATACATGTAAAATAAAATAGAACCAGATTGTTCCAAGGAATACCGGCCCGTTTGAGTTGGATCAGGTAATAGATTCGTTTGGATACTTTTTTAACTACCTCTTCGATATGTAGATTCCACGTCAGGTTATTATCGAATGACAAGCCCAGAAGTTTAACGGATTTTACGACTCTAATACTTTTATTGTTAATAAGTATCGGGTTAAAATCACGAGGGACTTTTGAGAAGGAAATACGGAGCTCCTTACATTTCTCTTCATTCAGCTTCATTTTATTGTTTTGGGAACATTGTGACATCTCATTAGCAATTGTCTGTGCTCTACTCTGTTGGTTTTTGTCAACTGTTTCCGATACTGTCGTATCGTCCACATATTCCCATAAGTCAGTATCTGTGATAGATAAATCATTTATCAGGATTAAAAAGAGCCATGGACCTAAAATGGTGCCTTGAGGGACGCCCGAAGGTACTGCACCCCAATCTGAAAAACATCCTTGTGAAAGTTTGATTCTTTGGAATCTGTTACTTAAGAAATCAATAATCCAATTTATAACACTTCGTGGTAGATCTAACTGAAGTAGTTTATTGAACAAAATTCTGTGATCAATTAGATCAAAAGCTTTTTGGTAATCGAATAGAATGATTCTAGTTGTAGAACCGGTACCGTCAAGCCCGGAGGTCCAGTTATGCACCATACTAAGAAGAGCAAAAATCGTCGATGATTTAGGGATTGCTCCATACTGATTGGGGTCAATTTTCTTCAAAACAGCTGGTTTCACATAATCATTAACAACGAAATGCTCTGCAACCTTCGAAATATTAGGTGTTAATGAAATGGGCCTAAGTTCTTTTTTCAGGTCCTGTACTATTTTTACTTTTGGCAGCGGTGAAACATTCGCAAGTTTCCATATTGCAGGTAGGCGTTGTTGTTTGTAGGATGCATTTAGGATTAGACTAATTGGAAGGGCAAGGATTACAGCATACTCTCGCAAGAGCCAATTGGGCACTTCGTCAGGGCCACCACTTTTACTGGGGTTGAGTTTTTGTAGCTGTGATAAAACCCTTTCTTCAGAAACTTCTAAGAAGTCTGGGTTTTCCTCTAAGTTAAGTCGCTCTAACGGTGAAGATAGTTGATATTCTGATAAGGGCTCAAGAAAAGCTGTATTTATTCTGTTTGCTAGTTCTTGTTCCGATATATCTTCAAAACCAGCGATATTTATCAAATTTATTAGGGAGCTATTCATTGATTTCATTCCTCCTAGGCGTTTGATTTCACTCCACCAAGTTTTAGGGTTATCTTTTTCTTTACTGTGAACCTGGGTCGTATAGTATTTTGATTTACACGCTTTTCTCTCGCGATTGACAATATTTCGGTAATTTTTAAAGCAGTTGGATTTTGGACCGTAACTGAAAAAGGCTTCTTGTCTTTTTTTTTATAAATGTTTTCAATTTATCGGTCATCCAAGGAACATCTGCGGAGATTTTCTTAATCCGTTTAATTGGCATGAGGAGGTCAAGACCAATAGCTACAATGTCATAAAAAAAATTCGCCATATCTTCGCAGCTTTGTGATTGAGCAAAAATTTCAGGCCAAAGGATTGATTGTAAAAATCTCCCCATGGCATCTTTCTTACTCTGACGAAGGTCTCGTTTGTATACAAATGTAGGTTTTGCTTTCTTCACAATGTGAGTGGGTGAAACTACAACTGTGTTGTGATCAGATAATCCAATTGGAGGGAGTATTTGCGGAGACTTGTAGAACTCGTGCATATTAGTTAATATTAGATCAAATATTGCTTCGCCTCGAGTTGGTGATTTAACAATTTGTTTCAACCGAAAGTGCTTAATTATATGATTCACATTAAGACGATTGAAATCCCCAGCAATGATAATACCGCAGCTGTAAAATTTTGCTTCGACTTCGCTCAGTGTCTGAAATAAGTGACTCTGCATGCTGAAATCGTCGGCACTGGGGGGGGGGTATAGGACGACAACTTCTACACAGGAGTTTGAAGCATTACACCAGTAGCTTGGCTAAGGCGAGTACGTCCATGTTGAATAAAAGAGACTCAATTGTTAATGTTAAGGTCGACGTAACCGTACAACGCCTTGAAGAAAAATACGAGATCTTTCATCTCGCTATCGTAAGAGAGTGGTAAGAGTTCCAATTTCAACAGCCGTTGCTTGTATGGCATTTCACAAGTCCCGGTCCTTAGAATCCATTTCGTGGCTCTTCTTTGTACTCTTTCAATCCTTTCACTGAGTTGTCTGTTGTGAATAGGCGACCAAACTTGTGTTGCATAGCTGAGCTTCGACTTCACCAGCGAAAGATACAGTGTACGTCGGATGTTGATGTCTGTGAGTGAGTGGCAAGTCCTCTTAAGCACGCCTAGCTGCCTATTCGCTTTCGATACCATTTCGTTGATATGTAAGTTCCACTGTAGTTTACTGGAGAAGATTACGCCAAGGTCTTTTTCGTCGTCAACTCTCGACAGCTCTGTCGACCCGAGATGATAGGGAAAAGAAATTGGGGCCTTCTTGCGCGTCACCGACAATACTTTACACTTGTATCCTGACTCCAAGTATCAAGGTGTGTTAAAGTTTCTTGCAACTGGTTGCAGTCATTCACTGATGTTATGTTCTTGTAGAGCTTAGTGTCGTTTGCAAATAGTGCTGGAATTGCTTTGTTGTTGATGACATCAGGAGCATCGTTGATGAAAATAACGAACAACATTCGACCCAGGATACTACCTTGCAGCACTCCGGATGTAACTGGGGTCCATTGCGATGTAGCACCGTCCATTACGACTCTCTGACGACGATTGTTGAGGTAATCAGCAAACCAATTTAACAGCATTTGAGTTTTTGAAGGAGAATGGAGTGATCTACGGAATCAAAGGCTTTCGCGAGGTCGAGGTACGCTATGTCAGTCTGTTCGTTCGTATCATGTTTTTGTCCTATGGAATGAAGCACGGAGAGCAATTGTGTAACGCAGGAACGATTTCGTAGAAAACCGTGTTGATGTGGAGTGATGAGATAGGAGACATGTTCGTAGAATTGGGAATACACGCAACGTTCCAAGACTTTGCTGACTATAGGAAGGAGAGAAATGGGACGATAGTTTTCTGCTGGTTCTTTGCGCTGCTTCTTGTGCAGTGGAGTGATGTTCGCTGATTTTCATTCTAATGGCATTCGACCACATTGCAGTGAATGGTTGAACAAGGTACATAGACTTGGTGCTATTTATTGGGCGCACTCTTTCAATAGCCTGGACGGTAAATCATCGGGGCCACTTGCTTTCGATGTATCCAGACCATGCAAACAGTTGGCAACTTCTTCTACACCAATTGTGATGTCAGATAGATTTTGTTCCGTTCTTAATGGAAGTGAATTGTTGATAGTGTCCTCACCAATGTTCGATCGAGGAGAGGTAAAAACAGAGGAAAAGAACGCGTTGAACAGTTCAGCTTTATGGGCTGCAGTTTTCGCCGTTACGCCTTTGTACGATATTTCCGACACTTTGCTTTCACGATGACGACATGTCGACTTGTGGTAGCTCCAAAATAGCTTGGGATTATCGATAAATGAATCTTTAATTTTCACAAGATAGTCACGGTGTTTTTGTCTCATTGCGTATTTGATATTTGAGTCAGAGTTCGGAGTTTCTTTTTACGGGCTGTAGTTTTGGATTGTCGGTACTTTTTCAACGCAGCATATTTTTTTCGTAGTAAGTGCCTTACTTCTCCGTCAACCCAGGGTGGCGAGTTTGTGTCTTTAACAACTTTCTTAGGAATAAATTTGTTCACATGCGCGAGAAACCACTCTTTCCAACGAGTCCAGTGCTGGTCAATTTCCTCTGTCAATACGCCATCACTATCGAACCCTGCTTGCAATAGAGAAGTCCGAAGTTCTTCGAAATTCCCTTGTCTATAGTCAAGGATTATTCGCTTGATTGGTTTAGCGCGAGAAAAATTTTGTGGGATTTCAAATTCTATGATGTGGTGGTCGGTAGGAAAACCAAACTGTTCAGGGGTAGATGATGTTACATTTTTTATTATTTCAGCGTAGTTGCAGAGCAGCAAATCAAGTTTGTTGCCGTCACGATGCGTGGAGCCAGATATTAATTGTTCAAGAAAATGGTCACCAACTAAATCGCAGAACTTGTTTTCCAAAAGGCCACCATTATTGTTTGGGTTTGGATGATCTAGTGACCAGTCAATGGTAGGCAGATTGAAGTTCCCGATAAGAATGATGCTCATGGACTCAGGAATGTTGTCAAGAGATGAGTTGAGTTGTTGTATAGAATCCAAAGTAGAACTAGGAGGGCGGTAGAAAGTGTACAATATGATAGATTGATTATTGGCTTTGAAAAGTTCCACTACAACTAGTTCCACGTTATTTCCCTCCAGATCGGTTCGACGTTTTGCACGAATGGTATCTCTTACCGCAACCAACACGCCTCCACCCGTCTTTCCAACCCTGTCTCTGCGAAAAATGGAGTAACCTGGTAACAGTTCGCTGTCGAGCACGCAGTCGTTGAGCCAGGTTTCGCAAACACAGACAACGTCATAACCACCGCAGTAAACCAACTGTTGAAATATGTTTATTTTACAAATTTTGGAACAGTTGTCGTCTGTCTTAACGAAAGCTTTTAGACTTCTCGAGTTCAAATAAAGACAATCGAGTCCGTGCTGAGAATCATTACGCTTGCTACAAATGTACCCTCGCGTTGATTCAGAGTTTGCATGTGCATCGTTCGCTAATAGTTGCGGACGCAACGCGGGTAGATCTTCTAAACGCGTAGTCATCATTGGACCTGGATTGAGAGCGATATCGCCAGCAAGCAGGATGCACAAGACCAAATGGAGACTCTTATGTTTGATGTTTCATATCAAATTCCAAACCGTATCGGTGTTTACACGGGTAACTGGATTTTCGTAAATGATTGTCTCGCGTTGATGTCCACATACAGCAGAGTTTATCGTGTAACGTTGTCAGTTCAGAATTGATGAAAACACTTTTGGAAGCTTCTTCGTCGTTCAGCTTGATAATTAGTGATTTACATCTTGTACAAAGCCAAATAACAACAACAAGAATAGGAAGCCAGATGGAAAGTTGTTTGAAAATTCCAATACTTTTATTACTACGTCGATTTAGAATAATTTTCCGTTGATTCCGTGTCGTATAATATCTCAATGTACGTGCGAATTGTTTAAATTTCCCGCGAAACTTTAATTGCGCAAATGCCGTTGAAGATTTAAGTCACGTCAATATACAAAGTAACGTAGGAGCTTGCGTGCGCAATGTCAACGACTCTTTTTCTCAAATTGGCCAAGAAACGAAAACCAAGACCAAACTGGACACAAATTACAAACTAATAAAACACTGTATCCGCAAACAAACTTATAAATTTGAAAGATCGCACCTTTATGGGGTAAAACTTCTCTTTCAGCTTGGTTTTTTCATCAGTAAATTTACAATTTTTGCGGAGCACTTTTATTTTTTATTTGTTTATTTATTTATTTAATTTACCCAAAAACAGGAAGGGCGCACCCACAGAGCCGAAGCTCCAATAACGGGTTCCCCGCGTGAGTTGTAAAATACATAGAAATATTGTATACAAAGAGTTAAACACTAAATAGTGCATCACAACAAAAAACAACAAAAAGTCATCACATAATATAAAGAAAGGGCACTAGCAGCACAAAGTGTCACTGAGTGAATCCAAAGGACGGGCTTTGTGACATTTGACACAAACAGTCTTGTATGTGTGCGGCAATTCTGGGTTATAAACAATAGAAGTTAATAAAAAATAGTAATTAAATAGACAACGTTTGAACGAAGACAATAAAGTTAAGTTTCTTAAAGATATTGGTAGAGTGTTCCACGTTCTGCATGCTCTGATATAAAAACTGTTTTGAAAGGTTACTGTTTTTGATTTGGTAATCTGAAGAAGGAGTCCTGATGTGGAACTAGAGCGTCTGGTTACACGATTTGGTGAATGTAGTTTTACATTTTTGTCGGAATTTTCATAAAGACATTTGAATAGATAAACAAGATCCAGGTATTCATGCCAGTAGGTAATTGGAAGAATGTTGAGTTTAGCGAGTCTTTTAGGATATGAAATATCTGTTTGAAATGGAAGAGATAAAATAAACTTCGTGCTGCGACGCTGAACTCGTTCCAGGGTTTGAATGTCATAGGTGGTTTGGGGTGCCCACACTTGGCTACAGTAACCAAGCTGGCTTCTTACTAGGGCTAAATACAGGGTCTTTCGTACTTTTGGGTCACTTGCATGAAAACACGATCTTTTTACGAACCCCAACATAACCTAACCACTACCTAACCACTAACCTAACCATAACCTAACCACTTTTTTTGTGCGAGCGCGCTCACGCGCTCACGTGTACACATCCACGGGAAGTGAACTACACGGTAACAGCATATTACGATGACGAGTTCTACTCGGGCCATCAGAACTTTCGGGTTTAACAGTATAGACTGGGCTATCTTCCCCTCTCCTGGTGACCACGACATGTATCTTGTCTTCCCAATGGCTTTGCAGCTTGCAAGGTTTATCTCGTTTACTCAGATTTCGTACAAGAACTCTATCCCCCGGTCGTAACTCCGAACTACGGATATGACGGTCGTATAGCTTTTTCCCTTTCGCTCTACTTTGTGAACTTTTTTCATTTGCAATCTTGTACGCTTCAGCATCGCTTCACTCCAGTTGTTTAACATACTCTCTATAATTAGGTGACTCATTTGACTCGCTCTCCAGGTTTAGGATCATATCAATAGGTAGACGAGGGTGTCTGCCAAATAAGAGATAAAATGGCGAGAATCCTGTTGACTCGTGACGCGTGCAATTATAGGCGTGTACCATTTTCTGGAGGTGGTCTTTCCAGTGTGATTTTTGCGTTTCCGTTAGGGTTCGCAGCATGGCAAGGAGGGTACGATTGAAGCGTTCCACTTGACCATTACCTTGCGGATGATAAAATAAAGTCATTATACAACTTTTCCGCCACTGTCTTAGCTGACTTATTTCGGGTTGCATAGGCTTGTGCGTAACGGGTAAAATGATCCATTATAACCAAGATATATTCATAACCGCCGCTACTTTTCTCAAGATGAACAAAGTCTAAAGACACCATCTGGAATGGAGCAGGTGTTGCAATGGACTGTAATGGTGCCCTAGTTTGGAAAGTAGGAACTTTTTGCTTCACACAACGACATTTATGTGAAATGTAAGATTCTACATCTCTCTGCATGTGCGGCCAATAGAACCGAGCACGGGCAAGTTCTAGTACCCTATCTGCTCCTAAGTGGCCCATTTTCTCGTGAAGTTCCTCGTACACCAACCGATTGAGCTTTTTAGGTAAAACTATTTGATTCTTCAAACCACTTTTTCTCCGAAGTAATCCATGTTTGTCCAATTCCAACTTGTTCCACTCGTGCAGGAGGTACCGTGTATAGCGTGATTCATTAGATGTTTTTTTCCTAAGTAGGTCTCTCTTTCGCTTCAATCCATTTGATCACCTTGCTAATTTCTGTGTCATCTCTTTGGGCAAGTGCGATCTCGTCACAAGAAATGGTGTTCATGGAAACACTGTTAATGTGCTTCATATCTTCTTCTAACACATCCTAATTTGCAGTAAAAGCTGTGATCCAGCTGATGTTACTCGCTTGCTGTTCCAAAATTGATGACTCTACGGCTTGAAGAGTATCCAT
The DNA here is from genome assembly GCA_902702795.2 of Paramuricea clavata. NCBI lineage: Eukaryota > Metazoa > Cnidaria > Anthozoa > Malacalcyonacea > Plexauridae > Paramuricea > Paramuricea clavata. Next base: position 42,030 of record CACRXK020002273.1, read on the forward strand.
TGCAATTTCCTCGGTGCACATCTCCATGTAACTATCGACATTTGGCAACAACCTTGACAGCGCGTCTGCATCAGTGTTCACTTTACCGGGGCGATACTTGATAGTAAAATTGAAATCTGCCAGTTCTCCGACCCAACGTAAACCCGTTGCATTAAGTTTTGCGGAAGACAAGATGTATGTGAGTGGGTTGTTGTCAGTATACACTGTAAATTCCGAGGCATAATACAAATAGTCCCGAAAATGGTCACAGACCGCCCACTTTAGTGCAAGAAATTCCAACTTGCCCGAATGGTGATGGTAATTTCTTTCGGCGGGTGTCAAGCTTCGAGAAGCATACGCAATAACTCTTGTTTCACCGTTTTGACTTTGGTACAGGACGGCTCCCAGTCCCTCTTCAGACGCGTCAGTGCACACAATAAACGGTTTGGTAAAATCTGGGTAAACCATCACAGGTGGGTCAACCAAATGATCTAACAGGTCTTCAAGGATGAGTTGATGATCGTTAGTCCATTGCACAATAGTACTAGAAGGTAACTGTCCTTTCGATTTTATATTACGTTTGTTATTTCCTGTCTCTACACCGTCACTCTTAATTAGATCGTATATTGGTTTCGCTTTTCTAGAGAAATTTGGAATGTATCTCCGATAGCAATTTAGCAGATCCATTAAACGCCTAACATCACCAACGTTTTTTGGAGGGGACGACTTCAAATGGTGGATAACCTCTACGCCTGCAGAGTCCATTCGATAACCTCTTTCTGAAACAATACGTCCCAAAAACACTACTTCTCTCTCGAACAACTTACACTTTTGGGGTTTTAGCTTTACCCCATGTTCCCTTAAACGCTGCAATACCTTCCGAAGATGTTCCACATGATCCTCGAACGTGGCACTAAATACGATGACGTCATCAAGATACGGGATACATATTGTGTCGCGCAAGTCATTCAAACAGTTTTCCATGAATCTTTGGAATGCCGCTGGGGCATTACAAAGACCGAATGGAATTCTAACCCATTCATATAAGCCCCAAGGGGTTATAAAGGCAGTTAGCGCTTGGCTCTCCTCACTCATAAAACCTTGATGGTATGCTTTTCCTTGGTCCAATACCGAAAACCATGAATTTCCCCCAAGACTGTCAAGTGTCTCTTGGATCCGGGGTACAGGGTGGCGATCTGGGATGCTTTTTTATTTAGTTCTCTATAGTCGATGCAGAGCCGAAGCGTTTGGTCCTTTTTCCGGACACATACTACAGGCGATGTTGACTTCCTGATGAAGTTCTTATTCAAGAGATCTTGACTTCCTGATAAAGTTCTTATTCAAGAGATCTTCAACATAACTTTTAACCTCAGGATAAAGTGGTCTTGGCACTGCTGTGTAGTTCTTTTGTACTGGTGTCTCATCGTTCAATTTGATTGTTACTTTCAGATCTGGGATACACCCAATGTCGTCGTCATTCTGTGAAAATGCGTCAGCTTCTTGAGCTAACATCCTTAGCGCAACTGATCTTTGTTCTGGTGTTAACCCCTTTTAAGTCAATGTTCTTGGTGTGGTCAGGGATGCCCACCATGGGCTGGGTTTCATCAATGAAAGTAACAGAACATTCACTAACTTTACAAGTTTGGTCTACCTGAGAACCATTCTCAACGGTTTCCTCTCTCAATTTTACTGGTATTGCGGTTACAGACCGTACCAGTTGTAATCGCCCTAACACTGTCCGTCGCTTAATAACAATATCATGATTTGTTGGGTTATTCGCTTGCACTTCGATAAAATTAGTCTTCCCTTTCTTTACTGTTAGCAATGTCTCATTGATTTCTAGGCAGGAGGGCCAAGGCATTGTTTCATCTGGTTCAAATAAAACTGAGGTAGTCCCACAAATTGGACCTGTATTAACTCGACACTGAATGTTTACCTGTTTTCCACTTGGTATAACAACGTCTCTTTTGCTTGTTTTGACATTGCATAAATAATCACTGTCAGCACTTTGAACAAAGTTTATTAATGCTTGTGCCGCACCATTGTCAAGTCCAACAAATGAAGATTGAATTTCTGACAATAAATCATTGTGTTCATTTGTCACAATTTCTCCAATCACATTGTAGCCTATTATCGGGTGCTCAATTGTTTCAGTTATAACCAAAAATGGCACGTGCACCTGAGTGTTCTTTGAAGACAAGGTAAATGCTAATTCAACCCAACCAATATATGGTATAACACTACCATTTGCTGCTGTGAGTTTTAGGTCAGTCTCGACAAGTTCCGACAAACTTCTTATTTGTTTTATTGGGTGATTTTGTCTCAAAAATCTTTCTGAAACCATAGACACTTGGGCCCTTGTGTCCCAAAGCACATTAACTTCTTTATTATCTAATTTCCCCAATACTATGCATTTTCTACCAATTATCTGTACCAGTTTATTCTGTTGACTTGGAGTCAGGTGGGTTGCAAAGAATTCCAAGTCTGTATTGTCTTTCATATCCTTGTGATTAATGCTTTGCAAGGCAACACATGTTGGTTTGTGATCATGCCAATGTTTCCTTCGACATTCCCGGTCACAAGAATAAACAGCTTTGCATTGTTTACAACAAAGGATAGTGTCATGTACTTGGAGTTTTTTGCAAAACGCACATTGAGGGGACGTTTGTTCTATGTTCTTGGCCATCTCCTGTCCCTCGGAAATGCCCCCTGTTCGTTTTTCGCCTTCCTTTGTGGGCAGTGACTGGCTAAATGTCCAGCCTGACAGCAAATAAAACAATGTCTGCAAGTATTTCCATTGTTTTCTCTCCTACATTTGGGGCAACCCCGTGGATA